>CAHIKZ030005442.1:457500-477500 GCA_903632075.3 Acanthosepion pharaonis | reverse complement strand
TAAGATAATCCTATGGGAGCCAGGCAAACCTACCTAGGTTCACCAAAGCGGATCGTCATCTGTTAATATATATATATATATATATATATATATATATATATATATATATAAGTGAACATTAAAGTCAACACTTAGAGGCGACAGGCTGTTTCATGCTAGATGAAATCGTCAGGCCACACACACACACACACATATATATATATATATATATATATATATATATATATATATATATATATATATATATATATATATATACTTAGACTCTCCCGTCGAATTCGACGTATGAGGGTCAAGCAGATCGGGTCTTAGAAAAACGACAGCCCGACCCCAGTACATGAGATTTGATTATAGTGGTGAGGTTTTCGTGCAGAACCATCCACACTTTTTGAAGGGCCGAATACAGAGACATGGAGCACTACGTCTCACAGAGTCCCCAAACTTCTCTCCGCAGATTTTGAATTCAGAGTTGTCCGTCTCCTAGACCAATTGCCATCTAAGGTTATAGAACCCAGTCTGTCCTGCTATTTGCCCACAGATGGAGGGAGCAGAAAACTATTCACACATTTCCCCAGTGTATTAGCATGCAAGTGAATGCAATGGCTTCGACTGAATTCGAAACTCAGCTCTCCGATTCCCTGAATACCAGCCGCTATCCGTTACTCACACACACACACATATATATATATATATATATATATATATATATATATATATATATATATATAGAGAGAGAGAGAGAGAGAGAGCGAGAGATAGATAGATTTTTGAATAATAGATAGATAGATAGATAGATAGATAGATAGATAACGGGGTCTGACATCTGCTTATAGATTATATTATTCCTGAATGATAAAAATATTTTCTTCTTGACATTTGTCAAATCTTTGAAAAGTTTATCGGTTTTGTCAAAGGTTATTTCTTGTATTGTAAACGCTTTTTGAAACGACCGACATTTGCTCGAAGAGAAATATTGAAAACTCGGTGTGTCGTCAAACTTGGCGAACCAACATAAATTTCATTGAGAAAGATTGATAGTGAGCAAGGCAGGTAGACTGATAGACTTATAAAAGAGGGTATTACAATCTTAACTACTTTTGCCGAACGCCATATACAATTAATATGCAATGTACTTAGTTTTGTAATTGATCAAATTAATCGAGAAACTTTTATATTGATGCGATTTTTTCTTCTGACTTTAGTCGCAAGACAAATGATTTTCACTGACAATTACAAACCTAAGATATCCTGGAAATGACGATAAACTACATCTGGTAACAAGGCCTTGAAACAGTAGATTAGAGGTTTTGAAAACGGTGTGAGAACTTCTTCATTGCTGTTGTTCCTCATTCCTTCCTTACGAGATTTTTGGGGAATTGTTATACCATAATACCTATTCTATTGTAATAGACTCTCCCACAGATAATAAGTAGTAGTAGCACTGGCCAGTTGGGCTCAGTGGTGTTGAGTGAGTCAGTCGATTGAGGTATCAACCATCACAACTAGATTGCTGCGTCATTAACTCTTGTTTGAGCAAAGAATGATCTGTATATTTTGGAGAGCTTTGCTATATTTTGTTTTCAAACATTTTAGATGGGGAATAAATGTTAATTTACTTTTGTCAAAATTAATGGATAGAGACGTGTGTTGTTCTTTTTATTGGGATTTCTGCCCCGTTTAATTTTAAACACAGGTCAGTTTGCAATTTTCTAAATTTGCTAAAATGTAGGAATTTGGTTTTCGTTTTGGAAAAGGTAAACACATTTTCAGTGACCCATTTGTCTATTTTAGTGGGATATTGTTGGATTTGATTCCAATTGTATTCATATGTCGCGATCTACACATAATTGGAAAATCTTCGATGTATAGAGAACTTCTTACTCCTGAGATTAGGGTTTTAACTATAGAGTTAATTTTAATAAAAATAACGTCACTGAAAGAATGCTTTCTTGTGGAACTCCTTCTTGATCTTGGATTTCCGATAACGTACTTCCTATACGAACTGGAAAACTCTGGACTTACAGGAATTCCCTATGAATTGGATTAGCCTCTTTTTAGATCCAGTTCATGCCGGTCTTTCAAGATACCAAATTGCCATGTTGTATCGTGCCTCTTTTCTAAGTCAAAAATACTGCCGTGAAATGTTCTTTTTTAATAAAGGCTTCCCTTAGAAAGGTTTCGAGGCGTACTAAGTAATTCATGGTACTTCTTTTTTTTATAAAAGCACATTGGTAATCACTGATTAGGTTGTTAGATTCCAGGTACGATATCCACTTATGTTGACCATTCTCTCCATAGCATTATACAGACAGCTAGTTAATTCTATCGGCCTTTAGTTTTCAGGGTCACTGTCATCCTTTCTAGGTTTCGAAATAAAGACGATGAAGGACTGTCTCTACATCTCTGGCAAGTTGCCACTTGTCCATATGCTGTTATATAGATTTATTAAAAATAGTAATGATCTGATGGACAACTGCTTTATGAATTGATAGTCGATATCATCTGGTCCCATAGCTCTATTCTAGGCTTTCACTAAAAGTTCATTTAGTTCCTCGATAGTAAATGGTAGGTTATAGCTTTCAACGTTATCTGATTTAATATTTAATTTGTGTTTTTTCCGCTTTTTCTTTCAGCTTCAGACATTGTTGGCTACCATTCTTGGCAGATGAAATTTTAAAGATAGTTTTTACTAATTTATTAGTATACTTATTGTTGGTTATTTGACAGTTATTTATCGAGAGATGTTTCATAGCATTACTATGATTTTTACCAGCTTTTTTCCTTATCATATCCAACACAGATATTGCTTTGTGGCAGAATGAAAACTGTTGGCGTAATGTTTCCAGCATTCTTTTTTGCTTTCTTTAATTATTTTCCGTACTTTGGCTTAAATTGTAACAAATTTCTGGTTAAAGACTTATTTGTTGAAATCACTTCACGCTCTTTTTCTGAACCTGATAGATTCCTTACACTCATCACTGAAAAAAAGTCTTTTACAATTTATTTTCTACTGGACATTTTAAAATGCATTCTTTTGCTATATATATATATATATATATATATATATATAGATATAGATATATATTGCACGTTTATCGAAATTAAAATAACTGATCCAAGTGCGACTTTTGGATAATAAGTGCGACATTACTGTAATTATTGAACAATATAGTTCATGTCACTTTGACAGAAAATTTACCAGTAAAAAATTCGTTTATCACCATATTTGTACATGAACGCACAACTGTAAAAAATTTAAAATCAAACTCAGCGTTGCTACTGCACGCTCCAAAAACAATAACTCATTTCCAATAGCATTTTCGGATACAACAATACATATATTTTCGTTGTCCTTTATTACTGAGAGAAAAAAAGAAGAACATCTATTCCATACCTGAAGATGTCTGTAGGAACAGACGAAAGCTTGTAGTAAAAATAAGAACTAATGCGGCAGAAATTTATAGAAACAAGGATCTTTTCATTCATAACGGATTCGGAGGTTTCTGTATATTATTTGAATTGTTTTGCGACGATGGATTTCTCGCCAATTAAATCATTAACCTTTGCATTTGTTTTGTGTGAATAATTCAATATATATATATATATATATATATATATATATATATATATATATATATATATATATATATATATATATTTTTTGTTGCATGAAAAAAATTTCAAAACAACGATTAACCTGATCAAAATAAACTACGAAATCTCTACAAGCATTTTAAATGCCTATAATTGATGACAGAAGCCATTGGTTTATACCAACGGCTTCCCATATTAATACCTCTCATTTTAACTCTCGCGTGGTCATGTGTGACGTCACGAGCTGCGACGCGATTTTCGCTTCCGCTTCTCGTATATATATATATATATATATATATATATATATATATACATATATATATATATATATATATATATATATATATATATATATATATATATATATTTCCATAAACTGCTCTGAGTCTTTGATACATTTACCTTGAGCTAGTTTATAAAAATAAAGAAAAAAACATTGGTTTTCAAATTCGTTCCAGTTCGATCCATAGAGATTGATGGATCCCATATGGATAAATCTATTTCTCTTTGGTAGGATTGGCTTGTGTTGGAGCTGTTGTTTTGCTATTTGTTATTTTCTTTGTTTATTACTTCAGTTATTTCATTGTTCTTCTCTTGTTGTTGAGCCTGCAGCATTTCTTTGAAATATAGACATCTTAGGCAAGTTTGAAATGTGGGTCAGTCATTTGGTCCCAAGTGTAAGAGCTTCTCAGTGAGGGCCCTGTATTTGTCAGGCTAACCGGCATTCTTCTTAGCCTTATTTTTGCGTGGGAAGGACCTTTCATGAAGCCTTTTACTACTTTCCTTGTGTCTTAAAATGAGATCTTTTTTTGATATATTTTACTCCAACAAATTCCTTTTCTTTTCTCCAGAAATCGGATGTTCTTGGGTATGCTGGATGGCTTTCCTGGTAGTTAACACATCTTATTTAAACGTTGCATTCTTCTCCAGAATGATCTGAATTCCGTTGGCCACATTTTGGGTATGATCTTATCTTTACATAGTACCTAGTACCAGTTTACTGCGCCGTAAATGCGTTTCATGTGTATAAGTTCTCCCCTGGAGATATCCTAATATCCCCGAGTACTGAAATGAGACCTTGATGATAAGTTGCATTGAGGATTTTAGTTACGACTTTCTGGCCGCCTCATATATGAAAGTTGCGTAATCCAGTTTTGTGCAAAATAGTGATCTGTATATTTTGATTAACGTTAGTCGAAATGTATGGCTGTTTAAACGTTTTCGGCCTTTAGTTTATTTGGTTTTGATTTGATTTTTTTCCCAGATTTTTATTTTGGAGCTTTTAGCTGTTTGACGGTTCTGGCTTTCCATTTTTTGTAGTTCGTTCAATCGGTTTTGCGTAGGAATTTGGTCGTTGTTTATTTCCAGCTTTTTTTTGGCTGATTCTGCTCTTTTGGAAGATATGCTTTTTACTCAGTATTTGCTGGGTTTCATTGGACGGAGATCGCCTTGACCTTTGTTTAGTAAGAGATTTAGCATTTTTGGTAGGTGTGGTCTTTCTTTCAACTGTCGTTTTGCTGTTTGTTTTTTTTTTCTTTGTTTATTATTTTAGTTTTACGTTGACCTTTAGCGGTTCAGCTTGCATCATTTCATTGGAATATAGATGTTTAGGTAAGTTTGAAATTTGGCCAAATCATTTGGTCCCAAGTGTAAGAGCTTCTCAGTGAGGGCCCTGTATTTGTCAGGCTGACCGGCGTTCTTTATAGTTTTGTTTTCCGTTATTTTTGCGTGGGAGGGACTTTCATGTAACCTTTTACTACTTTCATTGCGTCTGAAAATGAGATCTTTTTTTTTATATATGTTACTCCAACAAATTCCTTTTCTTTTCTCTAGAAATCGCATGTTCTTGAGTATGCTGGATGGCTTTCCTGGCCTTTAGCACATCTTATTTCAACGTGGCATTCTTCTTCCGAATGGTTTTGTAGAATGTTAACCTGAACGTCGAAGGTCGCCAATGTAGAATGCTTGCTTTCTTGAATGTTGTAGTCACCAATGTTGAAGTGGTTAAACAGATAAATGTGGCTGCGTGTTGAGAAGGCATTTAACATTCATATATAATATTTAAAATATCAAGAAAAAACAATGAAGAACCAATTTGTTTTAACGAATAACTATATATATATATTAAAATTCAACAATAATACAAAGTAGTTGTAATATGAGTGAAATACGGAGAAAAAAAGTAGCTTCCCTTTAACTGTAAGGAAATGTTTTAAGGAAGAATTGTCTGAGTATAAAGTTCAGAGTTCAGTGTTGAAAAGGAATATTTCTTTAGAGAATTGTTCAGTTGTGTTGCAACTTACAGAGTTGATTCAACTTAGTATGTCCACAGAGAACTGGTGGTGTATCAAATAAAGTTCTGTATCTATCTGTATGTACGTGCGGAGTGAGTAGGATGAATAACACGAGTGAGTAGTTGAGATCTATTGTCTCTGGTCTGTACTCTACTGTGCTTCTGGAACTACTACTACTGGTTTTTTGGAATGCATCCAATATTTATATTACTTAGGGTGGCTCCCAGCACAAACGCTGGATATATTTTTGAATGTACACGAAAAATACTCGATTGGACGAAAAATGGACCAACTAGTGATTTTATAGAAAAACTTGTCTGTGAGCAAAGTGTAGGAAAAATTCAGTATGGTGAAATTCGATCGATAAATTGTCCTATTATTTTTAGTATGTATTTATCGACCAATCAAAATTGAAGAAATGTAGGCGTGGCACTACAGTTTGAATCTCTTTGGCCACAATTTCCACATGTTGGATGACTCCTGCAGCTATGCCTATGATGTCCAAATTTATCGCAACTAAAGCATCTTATTGGAGCAGGGATATATAGTTCTACTAGCTCAATATTATACCCTATTTTTATGTTTGGGTGGATTTCAGGTGTGCCGAAGTTAAGGATATATGTGTCAGTTAAAATTGTTCTCCTTTCCTTTTTGAGATTCTATGATAATCGCTGACCTCTTGGTTTCCTAAGGTAGATATAATTTTTTTCAGCTGTAGCCAGAGACAAATCTTTACTTCTCCCTTTGTAGTATTCAGTCTTGCACATGGGAAGATTTTAATTTTGATATTACGAAAGGTCTTCGTCTTTATTATATTTTCTGTGTGTTTTCTTTTTTCTACCACAATCAGTAAATTATCATCTCCCTATTTTCTAAATATTTTAGGATTAATCCTACTGGATATTACCTTTTCAATCAAAGAAGGGGAGTTTTGCCAGTGGTGTTTCTTCTAGGGACGAGAGCACAAATTTTTTTTTGAAATTCCGTATTAACTTTTTTTTTCAAAATCACAGCCTGAAAGTCGTTTTTTGCGCTTTTTATTTTGTTTATTCATAATTTTTGTGTATTAATATCCATTACCTGTGCTCCCCACCCACCTAGGAACACGATATCGGGACGTGTAAAGGGGGAAACCCAATCGCCTTAACAGGCAGGACTGCACATACCACGATACTCATTATTTACATTATTCGGACTATTGTCCTCATCTTTGTCGCCATATTTATCACAACGTTTCGGCTGTTGTACGCTCTGGCCTTCTTCAGGTGGTTGAATCCTTTTAATTCGCTCATTGGGATAGACTGTACGAAATTCCAGCCACCTGAAGAAGACCGGAGCGTACAACGGCCGAAACGTTGTGATAAACATGACGACAAAGATAAGGACAATAGTCCGAATAATGTAAATAATGTACATAATACCTCATCTCAGAAATATAGACAGACTCAGTATACTCATATACGAACCAGACTCTGAGCACCCGTTGAAGCGTTTGGGGCACTTCCCAAATAAGTGTACTCGCTGGCATGTTCACAGCCATGTTTAAGTTTAGATCTCTTCAATCCGACTGACTATCAGCCATCACGATCTAACGCCTATAAATAAAGATGGTATTTTATCCCGGTGTATATTTGGGTTATTGTATTTAGTTATAAAGTACTCCATAAATTGATATAGATATAGGCGCTAGGGCTTAGCATGACCAGACGACTGATCAGATCGGGCCTCTCCGATCACCCGTCTAGTCAAAATATTGGCCAAAGTGTTGAGTTTGTTATCACAATTAACTAAACCTGACCCCTGAAGCCCTTAGCCACCAGGATCCTGTCCCCAGACATTATGGGTCGCTACCCACAGCAAACAGAAAGCCTAATTGATGATGTTTTTTTTGGGTTTTTTTCAGTCGGCTTACTTTGAATCCCCTGCCGGCAGGACGGAGCTGAGTATCATTTACCATGTATTCAATTGTGAAACCAGAATAACATATATCATGCTTTTATTACTTCAATTCTCCGAAGAAAATTAAAGTTCGACATTAAATGACCCATAAAATGTTGATATGCCGTTCGACAAACAAATCAATCAAATCAATAACTGTGTCAAACATTGAGACACAACCTGTGGAGTGAGAGTCCTAACCTCACCAGTCCATAGGCTACTATTACGGTTATCGTAACATGTATCATTTTACAAGTTAATTTTTTGTTAACATCTATTTTAAACGAAGGAGACAGAGAAAACAAACTATTTTCTTCCGAAGAATGGTCTCCATAAAATGTGAAAACATATCAAACAAAAGAACAACAAATATAATAAAATGAAAATGTCTCCGGTTAGGTTGAACTTATAAAGTCAATTGCTTTCTAGAAAAACCCGTGAAAATACATGGTTTTCCTATTTTAATTGTACAGTTAATTATTAAAGAAGCACATTGCGATTTCTATTGCAATAAATCAATAATATATCCGTTGAAATTCCCCCAAAACATCGTTAAAATATTTGAGCTGAACAACTATAAAATATTACATTAACAGTCATAAATATGAATGCTGTTCATTATTTTAAGAAGTGAGTAAAATTTCAAATTGATAACTCTATTAGCTTCTATGAAGCAGACGTTAAAAACTTCTCTTCTTTTTTTCTTTCATCTGTCTTGTTTTTTCTACTCGATCAAAAGGGAATAGTCCATTATTTATGAGGTATTGGCAGGAGACGTTATACGCATTTATCTTCCCTTATTTATTGAATGTTTCCAAGCCATCTCCCAGACTTACAAGCTTTTCTGTTAATTTTAAAATGATTCTGCAGACGGTTTTATTTTATTTATGGTAGCTGATTTTTTTTTTGTTTTTTTTTTTGCCTTAGTCGATTCCATCATTCGATACTATGCGTCTGAAAAATGCCGTTTTAACATAGTCGCCATTACTTCTCAGTGTTTTGGTTGAAATCAAAGTGTAGTATCTGTTCTTATCAGTTTCTCTCTCTCTCTCTCTCTCTCTCTCTCTCTCTCTCTCTCTCTCACGTCTATCTATATTTCATTCTTTCATTTTAGAACATTTTTTTAAGCAATTCCCCCCATGCAAGGCGGGAGTGTCACTAGCACGCAAGGGGTTACAGAGGATTGAGAACGAGAGTAAAGAGGCATCATTGGGGAAAGGATACAGAGAAGGACGTGGAACAAACTCAGGGTTTCAGATGTCGATTGACATTACTTGATTATTTGAAGATTATAATCATCGGAAAAACATGTAAATGAAAGGGTGTTCCACAGACGGGAAGTGCGGGAAAAAAAAGTTATTTGAGTAGAAAAGTAGATTACATTTTACAATTTTGACAGTGAAAGGGTAGGTCCGAGATACCAGCCATGTAGCTCGTTTAAATTCGTGCAGTCCGGGAACCAAAGAAGCTCGTTGGAACAGCTGACTTGTAGAAAAGTCAGAGGGAGGCCACGGTACGTCAGTGGGATAGTGATTGTAGTCTAGATGCCAGATCAGGACCTATCATCTTGCATATTCGTCACTGGATTATGTCGAGGACCTCGAGACGTACAGCGAGATCACCAGACCATATATGACAGCAATATACCCTCAGGCGAGAAAAAAAAAACTTTCTAGCACAACACAGAAAAACAACTTTCTTTGCTCTAGATGAAGCTATTTATTCAATGTATTTATTCCACCTCAAACAATGTGTTTCCCCTCTTTCCACACGATCAAAAAAGGGAATATCCAATTATTTAACAGGTACTGACATGGCGTAACGACGTGCTAACTAACTTAGGGTTCAGCACGCACAATTATAATAAGATGTTGGGAAAGGGGCGAGTGACCAAATGGTCACCATTTTCGCTTTGTTACCATATATTCTTCTCAAACACGAAGAATGGACTTGAAGCAACAGAATTGTTGTTCTACAGAAGGATGCTGAGGATACAATGGATTGGACATGTAAGGTGAAACACACTTATACTTAATATCAGAAAGACATAGTTTAAATTTCTAGCGCAAATTATGAGGAAAGACGGATTGGAAAATCTGATACTGTTATGGTGAAACACACCTATTCTATAGTTAATAAACTCTCCCACCTAATATAAGTAGGAGTAGTAAGAGAAACGAGGGTCAGTCGATGTCGGACGACAGTAGTCGAATATGAAAATAGTCAGCGACCACAACAAGATTACTCTGCGTAATACCTATTATATCAAGTTCCTAATGTTTTGTACGTCGAACCTATTTTAGAACCGATTTAGCACAAATACAAGCCTCCACTGCGAAATAACTCCACAACAGATACACTCAGGGTAGTTTGAAAACAAGAGGGGCAGAGAAAAAAACGCATAACCTACTTAGTGGCTGTGAATAAATGGATGGTGGCACCAAGTTTAGAAGATATAACAAAAAGAAAAAAAATACCAAGAGCTACGCAGGAAAGGAAGTTGTGGCGAGGCTTGATCGCTTATGTCCTGAAGGGACACGGCTTATAGAAGAAGAAGGTGATGATTTCTCTCCACATCTTTCTATCTTTTAGCAATATATATATATATATATATATATATATATATATATTATTAGTATTCCTTCCATTTATTATTTCAAACTTGTTAAGTAGGATTCTTGTTGTTTCCTTCTGACTATAATGCTTTCAATATGTCATATCAGTGTCAATTTCTCCAAACCTTCTTTTCTTATAATGTATCCCAACATGATTCAATGGATGGCAGCACAATGTTTAGGAGAGATAATAAAAAAAAACACGACATAGTGGATAAAGACGTTGGTTAGATCCAGTGACTAGACCCAAAGATTAGTGAGTTAGATTACCAGGCAGCAGCAGTTGTAAAACCAAAATTTGGAGAGTTGAGTCAAGGGAAATTACTGACACATCCGGAAGAGGCATGGTACGTAGAACTAGAACAATCTACTCCGGTGGACAAAATAAAGGGTTTGGTTAGAAATTCCAATCATCTGAAGAAGGCCGGAGCGTACAACGAACGAAAGGTTGTGAATATTGCAATGAAGATAACAGTCCGAATAATGGAAGTAATCACAATACCTTATTTCAAATACATAGCGACCGAAACGTTGTAAATAATGCAAGTAATCATAATACCTCATCTCAGAGACATAGGGGCCGAAACCTTTTGAATATGGCATTGAAGATGAGAATAACAGGCCGAATAATGTAAATAACACATGCAATCATAATACCTCATCTGAGATATAGAGACCGAAACGTTGTTTATATGGCAATCAAGATGATAACAGTCCGATTAATGTAAATAATGCATGGAATCATAATACCGCATCTCAGAGATATAGACATATATTTAAAAAAAAAAAAAAAGAATTTATTAACCATCACGAAGAACAAGATATTGTGGAAAGTCATGATCGTCTACGTCGTGAATGGACACGGAGCATAGAAGAATAAGAAACCCATGAGACCCGGGCTTTTGATATTTGTTATCTATGTCTCCTACATATCGTCATAATCTTCACTTCTTAAATCCTCTTACAGCCATAAATCTATCGCATTAAGTAAATGTTGTGATGTGGGGTCCGGCAAAACACAACACTTAACTCGATAGAGGCAGTCCTGATAGTATTACTCTGAGTGTTGAACAAACACAAAAGTACCCGATGAAGCATCTGAAACAAGAAATTGGCTCGCCGTTATAACAGTCGGGTGTACTTGGATAACGAGTTTGGAAATTAACCAAGAGGCCGATAGAGTTTCCCCAAGGTTGACTTGCTTCCATAAACCTCTCCTGATAAATATTAAATATATTTTTCATCTTTTGATTCCTTCCTTGCCTTGGTGGAGACAAGGCATTCTCAGAGTTCCAAATAAAATACAGAATTTAGAACTATCACCTTGAATTTGTAGGCTCAGGAGTTATCGTTATTGCCACTATTTTTTTTTATTGATAGCAGCAAGAAAGGTGAACAAAATAGACCGAATATAAATAGTGTACTTAATTTAGATGTTTTCTTCTTTGTTTTCCCCACTTAACAGAAAAGTCCGGTAAAAATAAAGTCGCTACCTTGTGGAACAAAATCAAGGCGAGCTTCTTCCTGGATCACTATAATATTCACCTTTTCAAAGCTTAGGTTAATCATTATCTATCCTACATACCATTACACGCTTCACTCAGCTATAAATCTATCGCATTAAGTAAATGTTGTGATTTGGGGTCCGGCAAGCCACCCCTCCTGGGTATGACGATGAACTACATCCGCGTCCAGGGTAAGACAATAAATTACGTCCAATATCAAGGCCTCTGTTCAGGAGGTTTTGAGGAGCGTGGAACCACCTCTTATTTGATGGTATTCCCAGGTCGCACATGTAAGGGTCCCATTTATAGGCAAATATTTAACCCCCAAACTGGGGCCAAAACATTGTGAAAGTGTAAAAGTACTTTGTAAAAAAAAATTATTACCAGCATTACATCTTTGAAGGAAAAAATATTACCATCAATACATTTTTTATGGAGAAAATATTACCAGCAATACATTTTTGAAGGAAATGATGTTACCAACAATACATTTTTGAAGGAATAAAATATTATTAGGAATACATTTTTATAGGAAAAATTATTACCAGCAATAAAATTTTGTTGGTATTAAAATAACCCATTGAGGCTGATATGCCGTAAAACAAATGAAACGAAAAGATATAATACTTAACTCGACAGAGCCAGTCGTGATAGTAGTAAAGATTTTCCAAACGAAGCTTAGATGTGGCACAAGGTCGAAAGTATGGGACATCCAGTGGGATCATCCAGTCGTAACTGATCGAACTTGCACTACGCCGAGGTTTTTATTTTCAATCGTAACTGATGTGGCTATGGGACAGGACAACTCTTTTCAGTCGTAACTGATCTACAAACCACGTTACAATACGCCGAGGTGCCCACTTTTATTTTCCAAGCGTAGCTTAGATGTGGCACAAGGCCGAAAGTATGGGACACCTAGTGAGGATCGAACTCACTTTTCAGTCGTAACTGATCTAGCGAGACAAACTTGCTAACCATTACAATACGCCGAGGTGCCCACTTTATTTTCAAAGGTAGCCACAAGGCCGTGACACCCTAGTGAGGATCGAACTCACTTTTCAGTCGTAACTGATCTAAGCAAACTTGAACCATTTTTAATTTTATTTTCAAGTTTAATGTGAAAATTTGACACCTGTCACTTTTCATCGTTGATCTAGTTGACAAACTTGCTAACCATTACAATACATGAGGTTTTTTTTTTCGAAGCGTACTGATTTCAAAAAGGCCGAAAAAAAAAAATCGAACTCACTTTTCAGTCCTGAATACTTGCTAACCATTACAATACGCCGTGCGAAAAGCGTTGTGACACAAGGCCGAAAGGGGACACCTGGGGGCGAACTCACTTTTCAGTCGTAACTGATCTGTGAGACAAACTTGCTAACCATTACAATACGCCGAGGTGCCCAGTCGTGATAGTAGTATTCAGTACTCAAGCTCGACTTTTTTAATTGTTTAACTTGAAAATTTGATGTTTTAATGTTTCGTTGTTTTTTTCTTTTCGACGTACTGATTTCAAAAAATGAAAAAAAAAAAACGAATCTTTGTCCACGAATATTATAATGATCATCCTCGTCGAAAACTTTTGGGATATGGGGTCCTGGCAAGACACAATATTTATCTCGGCTGTCATTATAATAGTAATCAATACTTAGCTTGATAAATCACTGCAATAATAATATTTTCTTCCTCCAAGGACTATGTAAGATGAATGGTTCAATACATTCATAACAGTAACGAGGGTAACAGACTCTTACCACAACAGTAACCATACATATTGAGTGTTTCTTGAACATTGTATTGTGTCAAAAAAAAGTAAAAGAAAATATATCTTTCCTCAATTCAATGACAGTGGATTATCTGAATTTCGTGACACAAAAAGCATACTGTCACATTGTGATGTGACAATATGTCTCTCCTTCTGTCTCTACTTAGGTATCTATATAAATATAATTTTAGTATTTGAGTCCACTATTTAAAGCCAAATTAAAAAAAACAAAAAACAGAAAATTGTATCTCGTCGATTCGGTCGGTTTATGCAGCTTTGGGGTGCCTACTGAGGGACTGCAGGTAAGATCCACCGTAAACAAAGAACGCCACACAATTTTCAAGATCGTTCTTTGCAATAATATCAACGTAGTTTCCTATTGTATATAGTTTTTCAGCGTTTCCTGCTGCTTGCCCTAACGCCATCCAAGTCTAGAAAATTAATTCCAATTATCGAATAGCATCGGGAGTAATGAAAGAAGAAATGGCGTGATGATTTTTTGCCATATCATTAACCCATTAACTGCCATTTTTAAATGCTTATTTATTCCTTATGTTTAATTTCAGTAGTTTCCATTGTCATTTTTATAGAAGGTAGAAACTCAAATACATATGTGTATAAAACATCAAAAAATAATATCGATTAGAAATAATAAAAAAATACTTTTCAAAATAGTCATTATTTTTCTACTTGTGAAATGTAAAATTACGACAGAAAGTGTCTTACGGCTAATAATAAAAACATTAAAGGCTAAGTGTTGTAAAATATACCTCTGCAAATGCAATGTATGCAAGCAATTCAATGTAAATATACAAGGAGTAAAATGTAGTGAGTTTAATTTTAGCAGACCCCCAAAATTGGGCTTATGGTAATGGGTTAAGGGCGTAATGAACGTAAAAAGCTGGATCCGAACTCGGCTTGCCAAGTATAATTTCAGTACTGCTAATTTATATCCTGTTTGCATATAGATGTCAAAAACTTTATTACAATAAATAAAAAATAAATGACTAAAGTATTCAATAAAAAAAAAAGATTTCTGAGATCTTTTGCACGCACCTAACAAAAGTGGTAAAGTTTAATAAATGAGTTTTACTATACGTTTACCTCACTGCAAATTCCACATTGTTTAAAACTTTATAGATATTTTCCAATTTATTATTTACTTACAGACGAAAGATTCTTCCACCCTTGCCGTCTCCATCACAAAGACATCGTAGAGGTCCATAAACTCACCACTCAACTGATGTTTAGTGTTTCTCCCCTAGCATTGACAACAATTTTCTCCCCTTCATCGGCAACAGTTACGTCTCCGTTAATATTAAGCCATGAATCGATCGCAGACAAGAGATGTTAATTCCAAGCCTGAATTGACCCATATGTGTCGATCATTAAACCCGGTCTTGGTCGCATTATTAAATATTTAACAGTGATTCTGTTGTCATTTGTTCGTGATCAGTTTACATATATTAAATGGGGTCTGTTTTCAACATTGTCCTACGTATCCACATCTGTCTTATATATACTGAGGAGGCAAGATGGATAGTAAATAGCGGCTAGGAGTGAGGTTCGAATTCCAATCGAATCCCTTAAATTCAGTTACATGCTAATATCCTTGGTAAAGGTATTAACCCTCTGGGTAAATAGCAAAACAGACTTGGTTCTATAGCCTTGGATGGTAACTAGTTTAGAAGAAGGACAACTCTCAATTCGAAACCTGCGGCGGGTCGTTTCTGCACATTGTGGCACGTACCACACCCGGGCTCTGTATTCAACCCTTCAAAAATGTAGCTGGTTCTTCACAAATCCTTCACCACTATAATCAGATCATGTGCTAGCGTCTGGGATTTAGCTTCCTAGTCACTGAGTGGCTTGCACCTCATACGTCGTAAACGACGGAGAGTTCACTATATATATATATATATATATATATATATATATATATATATATATATATATATATATATATATATATATATACAATCTAATGTTAGAGTAAGAGGGAGGGAAAGACGAGGTGGGGGAGAGAGATGGGACGAAGGAAAGTAAAATTGCGTTTACTTAAAGGGCCGCTTTGTAATTTAGAAAAGTGTGTATATGTCACCACGAAATGTATCTTTATGCATTAGACATCCTACAACATTCATTTTTCTCTTACTTAAACCCATTGCACCCACCTCTCCTAAAATTCTCTCTGTTAAGGTTTAATCTCCCTCCTCCTCATACTTACACTCTCTCTAAATTCTGTTTTTAATTCCGGAGTTGTTCTTTTCTGATTTCTTTTTGAATTTGTAGGTCTGATGAATTGGATCGTATTTACGATTCCAATGGAATAAATTATGACCATGGAATATTAGTGTTTAAGCCTTTTTATTATATCCTTACTCTGTCCTGGACATTGAGTTCTACCTGGATTCTTCCTCTTGGAATTTTTATTAAAAAAATATACATGTATGGGTATTTATATATTTTTTCATATGTATGTATATTTACCACTAATATATATATATATATATATATATATATATATATATATATATATATATATATATATATATATATATCGTTTATGAAAAACTAGGTAATCCGTATGGGTAGGCCCAAGGAGGATAAAATCCAGAGAGCTCAATGTAAATCCAGAGCAAATAATTTAAATAAAAACAGACCACTTTAAGGTTCCATGTAATAAATTATTTCCCCACAACCCTTTTAAAGGGCTCTGGATCATCAGACTTTACTTCCAAAAGTTGAAACAAAAAATGAAATTTCATTTTTTGTAATTTCAAATTTTATCGTATAATTTAATATTTATTAGCCCCGACATTAAGGCATTAAATAGTTAATATAAACTTAGTTCGTTTTCAAGTTTTTTTGAATTCTCCTATACTTGTATTTTGATTGGTCATTTCAGCTTATGTAACAGTGTTTTCCTTAGCGAAGGGTGTTCGACTTAATCTGAAACTCACAAATGTAGGTACAGAAAAAGCTTAGCTTGTTTCAGTTTGATTCGATCCTAAACCCCTTTCATGTTCAGGATGCCCTGTAAGTGTCAAATTCTCACAGCCCACAATTCTAATGATATGATCTAAAAATCTGAACTCTCTCTCTTTCTGATTCTAAGTTCCAAGTGTGTTTTTTTTTATTTCATTCTTATTTTGCTTTTCGAAACTAATCTGTCCTCTGACCTTACTCTAACCACCCAGTGGCGGGTGGACAGATAGTTTGTAACATTGATTCCTTCCAAAACTAAACTAGAAACTTTCTATCATCATGAAATGAATTTCCTCCTGTCAGAATTCTAATTCATGCTCCATGCTTGAATCTCAGTTCCGAATCAAACTGCCTTATTTATCATCCTGAGATGCTTTATATCTACAATCAAAGAGAAAATGAAATATGACTGTAAGATCTGGGTTTTACTTGGGCTGTCTCCTCTTTCTCGTCTTGACAGAATTCAAAATTATCTACTAAGCGTTGTTGGTGATAAATTAGTTTCCATCCTACAAACCGTTTTCCACAGACAAAACGTTGCATGGCTATCGCTATTGTATATCTGTTTCCATGGCAAAATGTCCTAACGAGCTACATTCCTTAATTCAACATCTTCGGACTCTTACAACAAAGACACACCGTGCCGTGCCGTGCCCTATGCAGGTTGTTAACTCATTCTCATCCCCTTCGTATTTCATCCACTAAGACAGCTCCCCCGCAAGAAATGCTACATTGTGGAAAGACTCCCAGGTGGATGCTTCCCTGATCTCTACAATCTTCACTTCTACTATCATTTGCTATCTATCCTACACATTGTTATAAAAGACACTTCGTAGTTTTTCTTCGTATGTCCATACCACGCACCTGAATCTACCTTGAGTGGTTCTTTTGCCTTGTCTTGGGTGGACAATTATAAAAACTAATTTATTTTTACTATAGTAACAAAACACGCTCAAATCCTTCTCATTCTATTGTTCAGAAGGAAGTTCTATCTGAACAGCTTCTGAAACCGCGATACTGTGTACAAGAGTCTCCCGAAGGGATGCTTCATATGATCTTACCCTCATCAAGTCTAGGTTTTAAACCTACTGGAGTGGCAGGGTGTAATCAGTTTCTAATTTTCCCTCAGATTATGTCATTTGCAGCAGGGTGCACTAATATGAATCTATTTTCTTGGTGTAAGATGGAATTTGTTTGGCCTTCAAAAATATTCCCTCATCTGTGATTGCATCAGATTTTTTATCATGTCCAGACATTGTTGTCTCGATAGTAGATTACTTGTCCTACGGCCATTGTCTGCGATGGACGTTATTCCAAGGAAGCGTATGTAAATTCTAACACTGCACGAGCACAATAGCAAGCCATACCAGTAAACAAATCAAAGTACTATCGACTGGCTCGGAAGCTCTCCTGATTTAAATCCAATCGAGAATCTGTGGTAAATCTGCAAGGAAAGACTACATGGAATGAACATACGAAGAATGATATAAAAAAGACTAAAAATTTATAAGAGTTTAAAAAATATAGGACATTGTAAAGAGCCATGAACGTATGGATCATAAAGGGATACACTAGATAGAAGAAGAAAATAAATACAAGAAGATGGAACGAATACAGTGGCGCGAACCTTAAAATATATAAAAACACTACATTTTTTACATCATCTGTTTATTCTCTTTCCTCAACGTCATTCAGTTAACCTCTACATTCAGTGGCTATTGGGACGTCAATTGAGTGGGAAATATTATTAAAATATCAATGTCTTCAATGGACGTTACTTCAAGGAAGCCTATCAAAGTTGTAACTCTGCAACATACTGGCAAGACTTACCAAAGAGCAAATCAAAGTACTATAAACTGGCTCGGAAACTTTTCTGATTTAAATCCAATCGAGAATCTGTAGTAAATCTGCAAGGAAAGACTTCGTGGAATAGATATGCTAAGTATTAACATATGCATTGGGTCATGTTACATTGGAAAACCTACGAAAAAAAAATAATTCGCTTTGTTTCAATAAATTTGAACAAGAGTGTAGATGTGTGACGGCTTTGGAATACGAGATTCTGTTAGCTTGGATGGGCGGTGGCGTCAGGAATAACGCCTCGGAATTGTTTATCAGAGTACAAAATTCTAATTTCAGTCGTTTTTTTTATGCGCAAATATCTTTTTTGAAAGGCATGCATCTACCATTTCGCCCCTAAACATAGGTTATGTAGTAGGACCCGTATCAGTAAATCATCATTATCTCAAACATTTTTTTTTAAGTCTATAAAAATTTCTGGTTTCAAATTAACTGCAAATGTTTGATAAACCGTAAAAAAAAACAAAGCAGTCAAGGAAGAAAAAAGGTCAAAAGGAAATATCGTGTAATCTCCTTACCGAGCTTGTATATACTTCATAATATGAAGAAAAATACAGAAAAAACAAACAAAAATCTTAATATGCAATTATGCTGTATTAATGTTAATATAAAGTCAACGTCGGACGTTTCGGTCTATTTAAGACCATCATCAGGACATTTTCATTTAAACATAATTAACTTTAGAACATATAAAAATTCAACACGAAAAGACGATGGACATAAGAGCACAACTAATCCAAACAGATAACTGAAATTTTTATATAAGATCAGCGTTCCGTTTAAATATGATCACGTCGTCGTCACGTGGGCGATGTTGTGAAAACGTATTCGAAGATGATTTCCAAATATTAAAATATTAAAAAAGTCGATAGAACTATTTTATATAAACAGTTCAAGAAATCCATTCCGTTGATATAGGAATACGTAGAGATCAATAGGTTCTTATATCTTCATACAAGCTTGAAGTCCTTCACGTTACAAAGCAAATCAAACATGATTTCAAAAACGATGGAACAGTTCTAAAAAACAGTTCGATAATAAATCCTTTCCTTACTTGATCAATAGATTCTTATATTCTCATCCAAGCTTGAAGTCTTCTATGTCATAAAGTAAATTCAGGTTTGTATTTCCAGTAGACAGTATGTAAGCAAATATATGGATATAGATCCGACAGTATGAAGAAAAATATACAGAAAAAACAAACAAAAATCTTAATATGCAATTATGCTGTATTAATGTTAATATAAAGTCGATGTCGGACGTTTCGGTCTATTTAAGACCATCTTCATGGACATTTTCATTTAAACATAATTAACATTAGAACATATAAAAATTTAACACAAAAAAGACGATGAACATAAGAGCACAACTAATCCAAACAGATAACTGAAATTTTTATATAAGATCAGCGTTCCGTTTAAATATGATCACGTCGTCGTCA
>CAHIKZ030005442.1:427500-452500 GCA_903632075.3 Acanthosepion pharaonis | reverse complement strand
ATGTAAATAGTGTACAAATACGTCCTCAAAATATAGACTGATAAAGGGCCGAAACGTTGTGATAAATATGGCAACAAAGATGAGGACAATCGTCCGAATAATGTAAATAGTGTACATAATACCTCATCTCAGAAATATAGACAGATACTGAAGGGCCGAAACGTTGTGATAAATATGGCAACAAAGATGAGGAAAATAGTCCGAATAATGTAAATAGTGTACATAATACCTCATCTCAGAAATATAGACTGATACTGAAGGGCCGAAACGTTGTGATAAATATGGCAACAAAGATGAGGAAAATAGTCCGAATAATGTAAATAGTGTACATAATACCTCATCCCAGAAATATAGACAGATACTGAAGGGCCGAAACGTTGGCCAACAAAGATGAACAATCGTTGTAAATAGTGATAAATCATCTCAGAAATATAGACAGATAAAGGGCCGAAACGTTGATAAATATGGCAAAAAAAGATGAGTCCGAATAATGTAAATAGTGTACATAATACCTCATCCCAGAAATATAGACAGATACTGAAGGACCGAAACGTTGTGAAAATATGGCAACAAAGATGAGGAAAATAGTTCGAATAATGTAAATATGGCACCTCATCCCAAAATATAGACAGATGAGGACAAACCTAATACATATGAATAAAGATGTAAAATAATGTAAATAGTGTACATAATACCTCATCTCAGAAATATAGAAAGATGGACCTACCATGTTTAAACTGACATGTTTTATTCTACAATTTCTGAACTGAAGCGTAAATGAATCGAGGTTGATTAATCGAAAAAAAAATCGAATAATTTCTTTTTTTCGATCTGGCCTTGAAGTGGGGAAAGCACGAAGTTGTCTTTATATCTGCACGTTTTAACTATATGCATTATCTCTTGGAATTCGTACGTGTCTTTGGACAAAATAAGCCGCAGACTTCAACAAGGAATTTAGCATCTCCAGCTATTTCCTCCTTCCGAACCGTAATTTCTTCCCAGAGAAAATTGAATTATCTGTTTAGAAATTCTAATGATTATCACACATTCTTTGCTCGTTCTTTTCTTGCATGTCATTCAATCACTTCAAGCGACTTTATAGGGATCTTCTTTGTCGACAAGATATAATTATTGCATGCCCAATAAGAGCAATCTTTATCCACCGACATTAATTATTGGTGTTTACAAACGAGTTTTTGATAGTGCAATTATCTATTCAGTAAAAATTATATTTCCGCATTATTTTTTCTTGAACAGGATACCAGTGGTATCATAAGTTCCTGGGCGAGAGTAAGCAATTCTGTACAACGCTAGGAATTAACCTGATGTCTATATAATATATTATTACTTCTACGAATAATTATACTAATAGTAGTGATTTTCCAAGCGTAGCTCAGATGTGGCACAAGGCCGAAAGTATGGTGCACCCAGTGCGGATCGAACTCACTACTCAATCGTATTTTTTCTAGCTTGCTAGCCATTAAACCACCTCGAGATGCCCTAGCCCATAGCCATACTAACATTTTCAGTCAATAGACTGTTAAGAGATTTGTCCATTTAATCTTTTTGCCAATATCTGTCTTTTTTTTTAAGCGGAAACAATAAAATTCACTTTATTCGCTTGCCCGAGGCTACTGGATATCACACGGTATGAGAATACAGCATTAATAATTAGTCAGCGGAAACCTTTCTAAACTTAGACTTCTGGGCGGGACCCGGAAAGAAATGTGTGCACACCAGTAATCAAATAAAATAATAATAATAATAATAATAATAATAATAATAATAATAATAATAATACATAATACACACTGACAGAACAATCAAGGCCAACCGGTCAGATATTGTTATTAAAGACCACAAACAAAAACGATGCCTCCTTATTGATATGGCAGTCCCTGCTGACTGCAATGTATCTTTGAAGATATTCAAAAAGTTGTCAAAGTACAAGGACCTTGAAATAGAAAATATGTGGCATATGAGAACATCAACAATCCCTTTTGTAGTTGGAGCCCTAGGACTGGTTGGAAAAGATTGCATTAGACTAATTGAAGGGATTCCTGGAAGTCCATGCCTCAAGGAGAAACAAAAAATTGTTCTGACAAGTACAGCCCACACATTACGAAGGGCTTTTTCTATGTAATTTTTTTTGTCAGTGGAAAGTGTCATGACGCCATTTCTAACTTTAGGGCGAGACCCGGAAAAAAATGTGTAAACGCCAGAAATCAAAGAAAATAAAAATAATAATAATAATAATCCGTAGAGATAAAGAAATGTGCTCCTGAGCTGGCTCCAGTTCTCTCCAAGCTATATAACTATTACCTCGGTGACTCTTGCTTTCCAGCCTGTTGGAAGTCTACATCTTTTGTCCCTCTTTGTAAGATCTCTCTAGACCAGTGTGACCCATGTAACTACCGTCCCATCAATTTCCTACCATATTTCGGCAAAGTCTTCGAGGCTTTAATCAATGCCGAAGGGTTTAAGCACTTTACCTCCGATGATCTACTCTCTAACAAAAAGTATGGTTTCCACTTTCCCCCGGTCTACAGATGCCGTGTTGACGGCCATAAAAGAGTTTTTATTCGAAGCTCTTGATAATAACAGCGAAGCTCGAGGTGTGGCTCTAGATATCTCTAAAGCATTTGATAGGGTCTGGGATGCCGGCCTTTTACGTAAAATTCACGGATACGGTATTACTGAGCGATTATTTGATTTAATCCAATCATTGCTGCTAAACCGTCAAATGAAGGTCTTTTAAACGGATTCTCCTCAAGTTTCTTTCATACAAACACTGGTGATCCCCAAGGTATTATCTTGGGTCCTAAACTGTCTCTGATCTTCATCAACAATCTTCCTGATGTCATCAGTTCTCAAGTATGCATTTACACAGGAAACGCTTGCCATTTAGTCCTGTCTCAATTGAAAATCCAGCATTGCTGATAAAGGTAACCTGGAAAAGGGACTCCAATCTGTGGTTGATTAGGACAGGAATGGCTTCTAAACTTTAATGTCTCCAAAACGAAATTGCTCTCATTTACCTACCATAGAGAAACCGCCTTGCGTCTTATCAGCATAGCTGATGCTCAACTGAACTAGAGCGTCTCGCTGTTTCTTGTTAGTCTCACGTTTTCCACAGAACTGAGGTGGAACAACAACATTGAATCAATAGCTACATCTACGGCAAAGTAAGTTGGTCCTTTGTGTCGTGCCAGAAGGTTTTTCTCGCCTGAGTCCATCCTTAAAATCTACAAATCTATCATTCGGTCTTGTATTGAATACTGGTGCCATATATTGGCTGTCGAGCCTGTTGTTCATCTTGAGGTCCTCGACAAAATCCAAAGACGGATATGCAATGTGATAGGCCCTGACCTGGAATCTCGATTCGCGTCACTTTCTCACAGACCCGATGGGCCTTTCTTTCTGTCTTTTCTACAAATATTTTCATAGCAACTGCTCTGACGAGCTATTTTCACTGGTACCCTAACAGCTTAAATTTAACTGTGCTGCTAGTTCGACATCTCGGCCCCCACCATTTTTTTGTCAAAATAATTAAATGTAACCGTCTTTTCTACTCCGGCAGTTTCTTCTCTCGCACTTCTCAACAGTGGAACTTCATTCTTCTTACTTGCTTCCCTGAAAGCGTCAAAAATTTAAATGCAATGTCAATCGACATCTTCTGATGTCTTGATCTTGATCCCCGTCCTTGTCTTTATCTTTTCTTCAAACACTCTTTACTCTTGCTATCGCGCCATGTAACCTCTTGCGTGCTCTCGCCTTGCTTGGGGTTAAATGCTTAAAAAGATAATAATATAGAGAAATGACCTGTAAAAGTTTTATTGGAGATTACAATATACACAGATAGAACGATCAAATCTAGTCGTCGAGACATTGTGCTCAAAAAGCAAAGAAACAGAATGTGTTTTCTTATTAACATGACAGTTTCTACAGTAGATGTTATTGACGTGGTAATTACTTCTGTAGATTTTTTTTATAAAACACTAAAAATCCAAGGATCCTGACGTGGAAATATCAGAAGTATGGTATATAAATACTTCAATAATTCTGGATTTGGTTGGGGTTCTGGATCTGATTAGAAAATGTTCCGAGAGACGCGTTGAAGGAAATCTTGGTGGTCCATATCTTTTAAAGAAATACAGAACATTGAAGTCATTTCTCTTTGTAAAATTTTGTTGTATTATTCTTAAGATATTTTTCCTAAATGTTCAGTAGAAAATGCCGTGATGTCATTTCTAACCTTATGTCTCTGGTTACGACATGGTTTGGTTTAGTTTCGTTTCGTTTATTTTGTTTTACGGCATATCAACCTCATTTGCGTTATTTAATGCCGACAACATTTTTAGGATAGATTCGTATGAATAGAATATGTATTATTTGGTTTAGTTTGGTTTGGTTTGTCTTACGGCATATCAACTTCAATGGGTTATTTAATGCCGACAACATTTTTAGGATAGATTCGTATAAACAGAATATGTATTCTTTGGTTTAGATTGGTTTGCTTTATTTTGTTTTACGGCCTATCAACATCAATGGGTTATTTAATGCCGACAATTTTTTTTATTGCTGGTAATATTTTGTTATGTCAAAAATCTGTTTCTGGTAATATTTTTCCTTGAAAATAGTATTGCTGGTAATAATCTTTTTCAAAAAAGTATTTCAGCAATTAATACGTGCTTCCAGGCTCCTCAAATCCTCCTGAACAGAGGCTTTGTTGCTGGACGTATTTTATCGTCCTACCCAGGACGCGGATGTAGTTTAACGTCATACCTATGACGAGGTTAGGACACGGAATGAAAGGACTAAACAACAGAAACCCTACATAATAATACTAATAATAATAATAATAATAAGTCCTTCATAATAAGTCAGGCATTTGGCTTATGACTTATGATATCCAGTGCTTGGAAATGTCAGCGTGTAAAAATTGAGTCAGTCTAAATTAAGACAATCTCTTTCAGTAACAAATGTCTTGTCAATTGCGCATGCTCTATCCGATTTGAGTTATTGTTCATTTCTGTTCATGAGCGGAATTAGTATAGAGAAAGTTTTTTTTTGTTGTTGTTTTAGTTCTAAAGATGAGGCTTCTAAGACGACTTGATAGTCACATATAGGTACTTGGAAGTACCTTTTTTTTATCGGAGACCGTCTCACTGGACTGTGTTACGCGATTTGAAGTTATTGTAACTGAACCCCATCTCATTTCCCATTGTTTTCTTCTTACAAACTGACAAACATTTGATTATTTTTAGAATAAATCCAAATATGGTTGATATTTTTTGTATTAGATACAATGGAAATTATATTAATTAATTCTACTTATGAATCACCGTAAGCAAAAAACGTAAAAGATTACAAAAAAGCTTATCAATGTATCACTTTTGTTAAGTAATAAATAATTAAAATATAGAGAAAGGTGTATATAAGTCCATAATATTGCTGGGTACAAATTATACGACAATATATTTTAAATTCGCATTGTTTATTAAAAATCGAACGAAAACTTTTTCACTGTATAACATATTTCATCAAATGTAGCTAAATTGTACAGTATAATTTCCCTTTCAATTAAATGTACGTTTTATTTGATGGCGCAATGATTTAGTAATAATGTGCTTTTATTTAGTAATACTGCTTTGCTTCTTGCCCAGATATATTTTGTGAAGTTTTAGTAGTAGTAGTTCAGTAGATTCATGGCAATTCCTGCAGTTGATCATATTGACAGGGACATTCCTGCAGTAGATTTTACTGGCATAGAATTCATGCAGTAGATCTTATTGACAAGGTAATTCCTGCAGATCATATTAACATGGCAATTTCCTACAGTTGATTTTATTGGCATAGCAACTGATGCAGTAGATCTTATTGACAAGGCAATTACTTCAGTTGATCATAAGGACAGGGCCATCCCTGCAGTAGATTATATTGACAAGGCAATTCCTGCAGCAGATCTTATTGACAAGGCAATTACTGTAGTTGATCATATTGAAAAAGCAATTACTGCAGTTGATCATATTGACAGGGCAATTCCTGCAGTAGATTTTATTGACATGGTAATTCATACAGTAGATCTTATTGGCAAGTCAATTCCTGCAGTACATATTATTGACAAGGCAATTCTTGCAGTTGATCATATTGACATGAGAATTACTGCAGTAGATCTTATTGACATGAGAATTACTGCAGTAGATCTTATTGACAAGACAATTCCTGCAGTTGATCATATTAACATCTTATTGATATAGAAATTCCTGCAGTTGCTCTTCAGAAAACATTAAAAATCCGATGGTGTTGACGTGAAAATTTAAAAATAATTGATGGCATATAAACACCTCAATAATTGCTAATGTTGTTGGGGTTCTGGGTTTGATTAGAAAGTGTTACGATAGACACATTGAAGGAATTCCTGGTGGTTTATAGATTTGATTATTTCGAGAAGAAATCCAAATATATTTTGTATTAGATACATTAAATGGAAAATATATTAATTAATTCTACTCATGAATCACCTCAAGCAAATTATGTAAAAGATTGCTCAAAATTTAATCAATGAATAAGATTTTACACCATTTGTTAGTGTATATAATCCATAATACTGCTGGCCGCAAATTATAAGACTCTATGTTTTAAATTCGTATTGTTTACTGAAAATGGCGCTAAAACTTCTACACTGTATAACATATATGAAATATAGATAAATTGTTCAGTATAATTTCCCTTTGAAGTAAATGTTGGTATTATTTGATAACGCAATGATTTAGTAGCAATGTAGGTACCTTGCTTCTTGGCCAGATACAATTTGTGAAGTTTCAATAGTTAAATTAAATGCTCTTTCCACATCTTATGAATGTACTTGTAAATTCGGCAACTTTAACGTCGTTCAATTCAGTTAGAACCTCTTGTAGTTCATTATTTTAAAAAGTCTTCTGCAAGCGCAGGTTCACAAACTCCATTTTGTGAGAGGTTAATCAAATTTGACCAGTGTGTCACTTCAGAGTTGATGAATGTAATGTCTTTATCTCATTGGTAGCTCGATATTTCTGAAAGAAAAAAGAAATTATTGAAAAAATTACCGATGCTTGCTTATATTTTTCTGAAGTGATCTGAATAAAATTTTAGAATGATTCTTGTAAATTGACATAAATAAGTAAGTATGAATATATGTTTATTTATGTAATGGAAACATTTTTATACGATCTTCACTTACCTAAAATTTCTTTGACTTCAACATTAAAAAAAGGATATTTTCTTGAAGCAAAATTTGCTGTAAAGTTTATATTGAAACATTCTGTATATGCTTTATTGTATTTGTCATGTTAAAGAAACCGTATATATCTGTGTATAAGTCGACTTCTTGCTATTGCGAAACCGGAATATTTTGTTGTGAATTTTATCCCTTCCAGAAAAGTATACCTGAATATAGTGGCAACCGAAAATGTCTCGTCAAACAGTTTACCCGTCTATATTCAAACCTTTTATATTTGCCCCCTATTTCCCCCATTTTGCCCTCACCTATTTTTATCCCCCTAATACTCCATTTACCCCTATTTTTCTCTCCCCATTTTTCCCTATGTTTGTCCCCTTAATACTCAATTTACTCTTATTTCTGACCTCCCTTATTTTTGTCCCACTAATACTCCATTTACCCCTATTTTTGCCCGCCCCTATTTTTGTCCCCAATACTCCATTAACCCCTATTTTTGCCCTCACACTAATTTTACCCTCCCCTAGTTTGCCCCTTTTTTGCTTTCCCTAATACTCCATTTACCCCTATTTTTGTCCCCCTAATACTACATATACCCCTATTTTTGCCCTCTACTATTTTTGTCCCCCTAATACTCCATATGCCCCTATTTTTCCCTCCCTTATTTGTGTCCCCCTAATACTCCATCTACCCCTATATTTGCCACCCCCTATTTTTGTCCCCCTAATACTCCATTTACCCCTATTTTTGCCCTCTCCTATTTTTATTCCCCTAATACTCCATATACCCTTTTTTGCCCTCCCTATTTTTGTCCCCCTAATACTCCATATACCCCTAATTTTGCCCCCCTATTTTGTCCCCTAATACTCCATATACCCCTATTTTAGCCCTCTCCTTATTTTTGTCCCCCTAATACTCCATATACCCCTATTTCCCCCTATTTTGTCCCCTAATACACAATATACCCCTTCTTTTTACCCCCCTATTTTGTCCCTCTAATATTCCATATACCCTATTTTTGTTCCCCCTAATACTCCCTTTGTCTCTATTTTTGCCCTCCCATATTTTGCCTTTATTTTTGTCCGCCCCAATACACCCCATTTACCCATCTATACCCCTATTTCCCCACTATTTTCGCGTAAAAATAATAATAAAAATTCGCAATATATTCAAGCATGTATGCTATACAATCTTTAGTTATAGCATGCAGTACACCTTTTAATTTCAAACCATGAACTGCAGATATTTCATTATAAATTTTATATGACTGTGTTATAAAACGTTCAAATTCCAAAGCTCCCATTATGAACCTACACTTAAACTTTAATAAAAAAAAAAACCAAAAACAACTGTAAAGATTTGAAAAAAAGATATTTTGTGACATTACTTATTACCATAACTTTCGAACTGAGTGTAATACCACGGTTTCAAAATCGACATGCTTTACTAAGTCATTGATGTAGAAAACGTTGTAAATTTTTTCATGTTTTCATTTATAGCATATTAATTTTAAGAAAATATAATAACCGTCTTCATTCTTATGATTGTAAGTGCAGTAATTTATCAAAGTTTTAAAATAATAAACGATGCAATAGTGACATGTTTTATAGCTGTTGAAGTCCCATGGTGTTTATAAAGTCATCACATTAAGAATTATGCTACTACTGAAAGATGAAAACAATCGAATTTACACGGATCATTCTAATAACAACAAGAAAAATAATAAACAAATATTATTTAAATTTTGCTCCTTCCCGGACAAAATTTAATCCTTTTCAGGCCTAACCACCGCCTTATCGGTGACAGAGAAAAATGATTTAATGTCCAGCCACCGGTTGAACGGTGGAAAAACACTTATAACTATTTTTATATCTACCGTGAAACATTACATACCAATTGTTGGCGAATTTTGACTCAGGAGCTCAGACAGAAGGGTCAAAATTGTTCAGGAATACAGGGCTCATAGGGTTAGTAACATACAGAGTGATTTCGACGCCTTTTCCAACCATAGACCGCAGTGCAAAACGTATCTTTCTGCCCCCACGTCCAAACTCGCCATAGAGACTGTTTCAATTTCATTTCCAGTATCAAATCCAAGACTTTGAAAGAATTCGTAGATTATTCACTGACTGTCTTCACGGCTGAGGTAAAAGTGTATCTCGACATGTAAAAGAACAGGAATTAAGAAAATAGGAGATGACGATTGGCATTGTAATTAAACTTTTGAAAATCAAAGTTGAATGGACAGTAGAAAGAGAATTCCCCAAGCGAGAAATGTGAGAGAGGAAACTATTTGCAAAGAACTTACGGTTGCATCTAACCATTTCATCTGTAAAATGGTGAGACATTGCCACCAATCTAGTAGTGCGCTAAAATGTATAAAGTCTAGATATCATAGGCGAATATTAATTCTGAATGATTACCGTGAAAACAATTCATAGAACAGACACAGGGAAGGTACGTTACGACGGCTGGAAAATGACTGAAGCCGAGATGCCAGGTTAGGACCGATTCTTTGTTTGAATTTTATCAAGACACTCTAAATACATAGCAGAAGCACGATACCAGATTTAGTAGCAATATTCAATGTATGGAATAGTAACAGACTTACTTGCTTTATTTACATTATTCAAACTGTTTTCCTCATCTTCATTGCAATATTCACAACGTTTCGGCGGTTGTACGATCCGGTCTTTTTCAGCCGATTGGAATTTCAAACCGAACCCTTAATTTCGTCAACCGGGGTAGATTGGTCTAGTTCCACGTGCTATGCTTCAAGGACAAATGGCCCAATTTATAAAAAAGTCGGTAAGATCCAGTGGCTAGACCCAAAAAGTTGTGAGTTCAATACCAGGCCACAGCAGTGGTGAACCAAAACTTAGAGAGTTTACTTAAAGGTAAATAACTGAGACATTTGGAAGAGGCATGGCACGTGGAACTAGAACAATCTACACCAGTGGATGATATAAAGGGTTCGGTTCAAAATTCTAATCACCTGGAGAAGGCCGGAGCGTATAGTGGCCGAAACTTTGTGCGTATTGCAATGAAGATAAGGATAACAGTCCGAATAATGTAAATGTTGCAAGCAATGTCGCAGAGATATAGAAGCCGAAACATTATGAATATGGCAATGAAGACGAGGATAACAATCTGAATGATGTAAAGAATGCAAATCATCATAATATCTCATCTCAGAGATATAGACAGATACTGAAGAAAAAATTCAATCACCTGACGATGGCCGGAACGTACAACGACCGAAACATTGTAAATATTGCATTGAAGATCAGATAACAGTCCGAATAATGTAAATAATGCAAGTAATCATAATACCGCATCTCAGAGATATAGAGGTCGAAACGTTGTGAATATAGCAAGGAAGATGAGAACAGTCCGAATAATGTAAATAATGCAATCAATAATACCTCATCTCAGAGACATAGACATATAATGTCAGGCTTATAAATGTGGAATATATATTTTGACTCAGGGAATCATCTTTTCGAAGATTAGACTTACAAATTCAGTCAATCTTATGGCACCGCTTCCTGTCAGCGAAAAAAAGTTGTGAGTTAAATTTTGACTGACAAAATCATCTAAATATTTAAAATGGTGCAAGTACAACATTCAAGAATACCAGATAGTGATGTTAAAGGAAACATGTATTGCCTAGACAAAGAATTTCTATAGAAATAAAAGAAAGAGGTACTGAAGTGTTATGTAACATTGGTCGACTTATATGTCTGTGAAGGACTGAATAATCTCCTCACAAATGGAGAAGAGAAATGTTGTTCTACAGAAGGATACTCTAAATACATTTGACTAAAATTGATATTAACGAAGAAGTTTTAAGACAAACGAAAACCAAAACATAAAAAAACGCTTATACTCAGAATAATGAAGTGAGAATTGAAACTTCTCGTAGAATTGGAAAGGCGGGGGCGAAACCGGTTAGTTTTCCTCGTTAATTATTATTATTATTACTCATTATTTCATATATATATATATATATATATATATATATATATATATATATATATATATATATATATATATATATATATATATATATATAGCTCCTGAATTTGATTTCAGTTGAGCACTCTGGGAGTAGGGTGTGGGTTTGTAAACAGTGACTATTATAGCTAATATAGCGAGACTCTTTGCGTAAGCGAATTGAGTCACTGTCAGTCACTGGGCATGTTTACAAAAGTAAATGCGCTAAAAATCTACCTCCGTTCCTACCGTGCGCCGACGGCTTAGTGGTTAGAAGCTCCGACTGACACCAATTCAGTCAGGTTTCGATCCTAGCTAGAGGCAAACGGATGTCTTTATCGCACTGATGAGCTGTAAACAGCGAAACAGTCTGTCTGTGGATGACATTATATATATATATATATATATATATTTGAAAAGATTCTTACAGGTACAAAATTTTATTATGGCAAGGAATAAGCCAGACTCTGCATATCATTTGAAGGTTCTTGAGTCCATTTACATCAAGTCCCGCAGGCCGTTTCTCTGTAAGCAGAGAGATTGCTTGTTGGGCTTGAATGTGATTGGGCTCGAGTTCTTTCTATCATATATAAAAAAAAAATTTTTTTCCCTTTCCCCCTCATTGAATGGTTTATTTTTGTTTTTAAGTTTATGATTAAATAATCCCAGTGTATCAAACTTGAGGAGTACTGGGACGAAACCGATTGTTTGTTTTAGTTCTTAGTATATATATTATGAAATGGACAAAGATATCTTAAATATATATTTATGTTACAATGAATCATTCATACAAAAAGTAAATTAGTAAAGTTAATGATATAAAATGGTGAAATCACTTCGCTAATTAAATTTTAAAGATGTATTAGTACACTAACATCATTAAAATTTAGCGAAGTGATTTCGCCTTTTTTTATCAATAACTTTACTAATTTACATTTAATGAAGAGGGCTTGGCGAATTTGGTACACGCAGTACATGCTTGATATACGGAAGACAGATGGAAAGAGCGAGTAAATGTTGTGTAAATGCATGTCAGATTAGGCCCTGGGAAGGATAGTGACAACCATCGTCGATTCTCCTGTCGTTGATCGGCGCCTACCGGAGATCCTTTTAAGATTTTGCTTTTGTAAAATATAATATTTTCCTGATGATGCCGGATCAAATGCGAAACGCGTCGAAGCATTTTTTCACAAATTGTCTTACCTTTGATTCCCAATTCCCAGCATTCAAGCATGATGATAAAAATTCTTCTTTTTCAAGCCTGTGAAGACATCAATGTTTATTTTAATGTCGTTGTTATAAACAAAAATATTTCTAAGTTTCATGACGCCAGATAATGGACGAAACAAGTCAAATAAAAAAAACAAAAAAACAAAGTCGTCCCATCTATTTCCTTTTTATGTTGAAACAATGGTTCCTGTACGATCCACAAATTTAAGCAATATTAAGCCAGGTCGCGATCTAGATGGGTGACCACTTGGGAATACCCGGCACTGTAAATTTGGATGCACATTTGGTGTTATGAATAGAGGCACGGAATTGTTAAATCGGAAAGCGGAGTTTCAATTCAAGTTGGGTTCGTTGTATTCACGTACGCGCACATAACTCTGGGAATGTATGAACCTAAATCTTCTCCTCACCCCATCTATGGATTAATTAGTATACCGTTACTAAAACATTATTATCTAAAATAATATGGGCATGTAGCCAAGTGGTTACAACATTCGCATTGTGAACATGAGACAAGGGTTCAAATCTAACCATAGTCTATTTGTGAGGAAGGAGACTTGCTGATGTCATCGACCTGGACGGGTCGATCCCAGTGTGCGGTACAATTGGAAAGTGTCGGAAAACCATACTACGTGTTGACCCAAGGCTTTTCAGTGAAACTGGGTAGACGAAAACATTGGGGGCCGTCGATACCACAGCTAGCACGAAGCCACAAGTCATCGTGGCCGAGGGCTTGAGAGTGCTGGCCTTGTTCAAATTGTTGATCACGCTAGATAACACGCTCTTGCCCAAAAACTCTAACTAAGGTCTTCTCAGTAAATTTGCAGTATAAACGACATGTGTTCTCTGTGGGTGTTGAACAAACACAAATGCACCTGAGCAACCGTCTGCAACAGGGACTGACTAGCCGCACAAGTAAAAGGGTATCCTTGAATACAAGTGGCCAGCTATACTATAATATTATTATCTAAAAATATATATATATAAACCATGCCTGCATATATGTTCATATAATTAAATTTGAAGTTTTTAGCTTTGGTTTTTGAAACATGGTAATTCCTGTGTAGCGAAGGAACCATATTTTTTAAATCAGTTAATTTATAATAAAACATATTTACTGGTTTTAAATGACCTGAAACGAATCTATCATTCTAAAATAAATTTTGTTGATTGACACTTTTGTCGGTAACTGTAGAATTGATGTTTTTAAAAAGAACATACAATGCTGCGGGTTCATTAAAATCAAACCCAAATTGGTTATCACAAGATGTGCCATATTGAATTTAGGATAATTGCCCTGTTGAAAGAACTCTTCTACTTTTTTAAAGTAATACGTTACATTATGGGAAATTTTAATTTATAACAATCCAGCATCTGGTTCTGCAAAATTCTGTCATTTTAATAACCAATTCAAGTTATCCCCACCGAAGATACATCTCACCTACTCGTTAAAAAAAATCCTTAATTATTTCGACTTAGGCTATAGATTCTTTCACGGTCCTATTTCATTGGATAGGATATAAATATAATCACATGTTCTGGAATTTTGAACAAATATGTAAATGATTCAAGGTAACTTTTAAAAGGAGTGTTGTAATCAATTAATTTGTTCGATCCGTCCTTGAGAAAGATGCCGGCATCTACCTTAATCCTTGCTTAAATCGTTAGATTGCAACCTATTTCCAGGGATTTCTCCGTGCCTATTGAAAATCAAGGGGTACGAACAGAAAATAAGTTTTTTTTGTTTTGTTTTTTTTAAAGAATCAAGTGTTTGCTTAAGCCTTAATTAAATGTAAAGTGATAAAAAATAAAGAACAAACATGTAAAAAAAAAAAGTGATCCTGGATGCAGATTGTTTTTAAAATTCATTTGAAAAAACATAGAGCAAAAAGAACACAGCCTCAAATTGCTTTTTTATCTTCTGCCAGTCAATATTAGTCTTTGTCATAAGTAAAAACAAATAGAAAAGTGTAATTAAAAGTTCTTAGTGATCCATTTTTTACAGAATTTAAAATGCTGAATGTCGGTATCTGTTTTGTATTTAAGAATATTCAAAGAGGTGTTCAGTAAGGAGAAAAATAATTTAAAATAACTTCTCCCGTAATTAATTCTGGCTGACTACAAAAAATGGATTTCTTTAAAAACATATATGCAATACTAACGCAGTTTTTAATGTCTTTGAAAAATTCCTCATTTACTTGTTAACTTATTTTCCCCAATTTTTCATTTAGCTTTATTTTTTAAGTGAGATTCACACTGTACAAGTCTCAGGAGACGATAGGTGGAAAAGACAACGATTACATCTGAACTTCAATAGGTTAAGATTATAATGATCGGGGAAAGCATCCTCTTGAGAGTCGATTCCACATAGCAGTTTTTCGCAAAAAGAAGCTGTTTGAGTGGAACTTGCTTCTCGCCAATGGAATACGGGTATTTCGTTTGAGCATTTTACTATATAAGTCTCAGGAGACGATAGGTCCAAAAGACAACCATTACATCAGAAATGGTTAATGATATAAAATAGCGAAATAACTTTGTGGACTAAATTTTGAAGATGCATTAATCCCCTAACATCATTAAAATTTAGTTAACGAAGTGATTTCGCCGTTTTATATAATTAACTTTACTAATTTACTGTTAATGAAGAGGACTTGCCGAATTAGTTACACGCAGTACATGCTTGATATAAAGGGGACAGATAGAAAAAAGTGTGTAATGATGGCAGATTAGGCCCTGGGAAGGACCGCAAAAACCATCGTGGACTCTCCCGTCGTTGATCTGCGCCTACCGGGAACCCTTTTTACGGTTTTGCTTTTGTAAAATATAACATTTTCCTGGTGACGCCGGATCAAATGCCAAACACGTCGAAGCGTTTTTTCACAAATTGTCTTACCTTTGAATAAAATGGCGAAATCACTTCGCTGACTAAATTTTAAAGATGTATTAATCCACTAACATCATGAAAATGTGGCGAAGTGATTTCGCCGTTTTATAGCATTATCATGTATATATGCGCTTTTTATATATATTATTTATATATTATATATGCGAGGTGCTTATTGGAAAGCTCTCAATATCACTGATAGAGCTGACGTAAATGAATGTAAAAACAGTCTTTCTCTTGATAAGGAAGAGAATTTATTCTAAATACGATATAATTTTACTGAATTCAGATAATTGAGGATATAAACTATGGTAAGTAAAAAAAATAGTCAATTGAAACGCTTGGACGCCATTTAAGACTGAATCTATTTTGGTAAATAAAGTTGCCAATACCCGGCTGCTTTTGGCAACGTTGTCAGTCTCGCGAGAACGAGATTTGATTCATCTGGAAAATAGTTTGGCTTATTTCATGAGGCAATTTAATAAATTTCCATTCAACGAAAAGGAGATTTATGATCTTTAAACTTTCCTTTTAGAAATCTCTCTCTATCCATATATATATATATATATATATATATATATATATATATATATATATATATATATATATATATATATATATATATATATATAAGAAGAGATGTTAATTGAGTAATTGTACGTGAGCACCTGTCTGTGTAGTTATGTGAATTAGTATAAAATTATGTTTGCTTTCCAAACTATTACACTTCTCCCTAACTCATTCCTCGCATCCTCTCATATATATATATATATATATATATATGTGTGTGTGTGTGTGTGTGTGTGTGTGATCAAAGTCTCGAAAAGCAACGCACGTTCACCGTAGTTAAACAACGCAGAGTCTGTTCAGTTTCAAGATGGGTGACCGCTTGGTCTCGCCAGGCGCCGTATGAGTGGGTAATAGTTCATTTTTGTCAATTGAAGAGCAGATTTCTAATTCCAGTTGTGTTCGTTATGTTAAATTTAAGCGCAAATATACTTGGGAAAAATATGAACACGCTTCTTCTTCCCTAGCTGAGTGCTAATAATTCAGGCTTGTATCACTAAATTCTTCTTATCTACAAAAACAATCTTACGATCTTAAAATATTGTCTTACTTCAAATCACCTTCAAAGGGTTGGTAAACCGTAAAAAATGAAACATTCATCCTAAGAAATGTCTGTATGAGAGACTGATTAGTTAAAAAGGTATGTCTTTTATATTTATTTAGGTTCTTTAAAATATAAAGGTATAGAAAATATCGCGGGCCATCAAATGAGGGACCAGTTACTATGTTGACTTAAATATAAAACTGATCCCCCATTTGTTATCTACATTATAATTTCCTGATTGTTTACCAAAATCTGACCGTCCTGGTTACGATGATAAAACTACATTCTGTATCCTGGGTAAGACGATAAACTATATATGACAGCAAGACCTTTCATCAGGTTTTGAGCAGCATGAAAACCATCAATTGCGGCTGTTCCAAGGTCTACCCTGGCCCGGGTAGGTATCACCTGTAAAGATCCGAGCTAGGGAAAAATAGTTAACCCCCTTAAAGGTGTGAAAGCACTATGAATGTATAAAAATAAGTTTTAATACCAACAATATTTTTGGAAAAATTATTACCAGCAATACATTTTTGACGAAAAAAATATTACCAGCAATACATTATTACCAGCAGTACACTTTAAAAAATTACCAACAATACATTTTTAGAAAAAAAATATTAGCAGCTAATAAAAATAATGTCGGCATTAAATAAACCATTGAGGTTGATATACCGTAAAACAAAACAAACGAAACCAAAGTCTGATTAGGTATGATTCAACCTATTCTCCCTCAGCTATAAATTAAGTAGTAAGTGTTGAGTCACTAAATCATTATCTTGCAATCTCAAAATATTTCCTGGCTTTAAATAACCTGTAAAGGGTTGATAAGCCGTAGAAAACGAATCAATCATTCAATAAAATACTGATGAGCTACTCAGGCATGTCTTTTAGATTTATTTACATTCTCTGGAATAAAGATGTATTGAAGCTACCATGGCAAAAAAAATGAGGGATCAGCTTAAATATTCATTGTAATAGAGAATTGATCCCACTCTTATTTTCCACATTATAATTTCTTGTTTCTTTACCAAATTCTGATTAATTATGAACCCAAACCTTCTCACACCTCTATGGGTTAATTAGAAAGACTGAGTCAATATTATCTCAAAGAAACTTTATTAGAATAGAAAAATAAATAATCTGCAAGTAGCTGCTAAGCCTCAAAAAGCGAATTAAGGATTACACCAAATAAATTGCTGATAAAGTACACCAAACTGCATAATATATACGTATAAATTACATAATATGTGTAAATTGCATACATTAGATAATATGTATAAATTACATAGATTTAAATTACATAATATGTATCAATTACATAATATTTATGAATAAATTACACCAAATAAAAACGAATCAAGTATTGCTTATGAGATGTTATATAAGTGAAAGAGGAATTTCTTGATTATAAAGTGGAGGTATATCAGTTGACAATTTTGACTTGAAGAGGTTAAGAATGTACTTTTCAGAGAGGTATCCAGGCAGGTGTCAGTTTATAAAAACAGCAGTTTTTCTACAAAAGCTGATGGGAACTTTATCATTAGATTTCAGACGAAGAGAAAATAAATTCCCTGCGAGGAAAGAATGCATAATTCCAGTTTTATATATTTGTGTTAAATTAAAACCCTATGAAATACACCCTTGTGCAAATTAATTGAAACAATCGCTTTAGTTTCCTTTCTTTCAAAATACCATCATTTTTAGATCCACTGGAGTGACAGGGTATAATAGGTTTCTATTTTTTACCTCAGATTAAGTCATTTGCATTTGTTTGCAGTAATATGAATCTATTTTCGAAGTGTATGATGAAATTAGTTTTGCCTTAAAAAATATTGCTTCATCTTTGATTGCATCAGATTTTTATCACGCTCAGACATTGTTGTCTCGACTGTCGATTAGTTGTTCTATGGCATTGTCTGCAATAGACGTTATTCCAAGGAAGCTTACATAAACTGTAACACTGTACGAACACACTGGCAAGCTTTACCAGTGAGCAAATAAATGTACTATAGACTGGCCCGGAAAGTCTCCTGATTTAAATCCAGTCGAGAAACTGTGACGAATTTTCAAGGAATGAGTTCGTGGAATGGACATACGAAATTCTAACATGTGCACTGGGTCATGTTTCATTGAAAAAAAATACGAAAACGTAAATAATAACGGAATTATTCGTTTTTTTTAATTAATTAGCAGAAGGGTTTAGATAATTAAATAACAAATTATGCAAAATTAGTGGTGTCAATAGAAAAATCCTTTTGATATACCTCTCTTTTTTTGCCCGTAAGAATAGATTGTCATCAACGCTGTTTCGGGTCCAGGAAAAGTCTGGTTAGACTCGAAAGCAGAGAACGATATTAAAACATGTCATATTACCAATTGCCAATCTACACATGTCTAAAAATCTCAAAGAGTTCTATAAAGGGAGGGTTTCTAGCTTTTTATACCCAATTCCGTGTAGTGTTTAAATGTAACATTCCCGAAGAACTATAAAGTAATGTGGGCAATATGACGGTAGCATCAAGACTGAGATGAGCCAAAGACCTCTGGGCCAGTACATCAGTGTTCTGTCTTTTCTCAGTTTAGCGATATCAGTAGGATTTATCATGACATGGACGACCGATGAGGTGGGAACAGGAAAGAGCATGGATGCTACATAATTTCAAGCACCTCGCAGATGATATCTGTTATATTTGCAAGGAAAAAAAAAGATTCAGTGGCGTCCTCTTTACGAAGAGATTTCGCTTCTGGTATATATATATATATTGATAAATGATATATATATATATATATATATATTCATAACCGTTTGAGATGTGTGTCTTGGCTCGTTATTTAAAGATGATATGTTAGCTTCTTATCACGGATCTTTTAGGCATTTGCCTTTTTTGACGACACAGCAAAGGGTAAAGCGTTTTCTTTGGATTGGGTTTTATGTGCACAAGGCACAGGAGAGAACAGCAACATTTTACGATTTACAATGATAATTGCAGTATTAAATATTTTGAAGGAATCTTGGTGAAATCTTACTTATTATAAAACGCAGGTTGTGTGTGTGTGTGTGTGTGTGTGTGTCTGTAACGTTTATATGTTGGATTGAATTTCCTACATTTTTTAGCCGATTTCAACAAAACTTCACAGGACTACATAAAATTGCCTTGTGGTGGTTCTAACGGGATCGAAAATGGGAAAAACACAGTTGTTTTTTAATAAAATTATTTTGAAAACACGATTAAGACACATCGTGAGAATGAAAGGGGGAAAACTCACCCACGAAAATGTAAACAAAAGAGCATAGCATGATGAAAAAGACGCCGAACTTGACGAAAACAAAATTTTATCGTCTAATGTTCATATTTTTATTAAAGAGGAAAGATCAAAGTATTTTGGGGGTATTTTTTTACATTTTTTAATTGTTCCTAGCACGTTTGAAATTTTCGTTAAAAATAGTTTTTTTTTTTTTTGTCAAAAAAAAGGACAGAATCATTTTCAATCATTTTTTCGATTTGATAAAAAAGATTAAAATCTTACTTTGATATTCTTTTAAAAATCAATTATCATTTTTTCAAAACTGATTTTAATAAAAACAGATATTATACTGTTTATTTAAAATATTTTGAACCAAGCTTAACTTAGCTTCTGCGCTGAAAAAATGTAATTTGAAAATAAAACAAAGCGTGTCATAACCTTTCGCGTCGCTTGACGAAAGGCACATTCATGACGTTTAGATAACTTACGGGATGAGAATTCTTTCTACGGATGGAAGGAAGTGAAATTATTTAAGTGAACAAATTATTTACCTTGTTGCTTTTAAGGAAAACTTTCAGCGCTCTAATTTTTTATTTTTATTTTTTTTTTTTTGTACTTAGCTTTCATTTTTACGTTTACGATGGTTTATGGAAAATATAAAGAAATTAAAAAATAAGACTGTCAATAGTGAGATTAAATTTCATAAGAAAAAGGTATCTAATTAATTTAGGTACCTTTCTTATGAAATTTTATCAGAAGTGTACATAAAATACTATAATTTTATGTACATTTATTACATTTTACTGTGTTATTTGTATTTCCATTCATTTTATTATTAATTTTGATATTTCATTTATGGAAAAATGTCATAACTGAGATTAATATAAAAATAAGATCATATAAATTCAAGTTTAGCAGTAGTTAAATTTCATAAGATGATACTGTTACTTGTAGGTACCCTTCTCAGTTGAAATTGAAAAGTCAAATTAACTTCTCCATACGTGTTTCGCAAAAGTAAAGGGCTTAACAGCGGAGGACAATGCTGAACTCAAATAATGCAACTAAATTGTATTCTGGTTGGTCTTCCGTACTTGATAATTACTGTCCGACTATAAACACAAAAATTACATTTCTTAATTACCATGGCTAATCTGATTGGTCCAAATTATACAATTTTCAAAGCGCTAGACAATGACAATCTCACACGGACATTTTGAAAGGTTGATGTTGCTTTTAAGTTTTAACTAATGTTAAAATATTTTTTAAATTCAGTTTAAACATTTTTTAAAAATCTTTTTAAAATTAAAGAAATAAGAAATAATTGTATTAAAAATTCAATTTTCATTGAAAAAATTTTTTGCTTTCAGAAAATATAGTCCATATTCATAAAAACAAATTAAAACAAATAAAAGCATTTGAAACTAAATAATATATTTGTTTTATTGAGTTTTGTATGTTACAATTCACAGCTGATTTTCAGGTACGTTGGCCAAAAAACAAAAAACAAAAAAAAAACATGATTTGCATTCTTCAAAGCCTTGTGCTTTTAACTATTGTAATCACTAAAACCGATGGTCTCGAATTTCTAGAGTTTTTCATAAAATTAGTTATGGGGGTGTTAATAAATATAAAAAAAATATTTCTGTCATGACTTTAATAAAAAAACACATATTTATAATAATTTCGATCATCTGTGAATAGTTTCTGAAAGTTTCATTAACATCTGACAATTATTTTTATTTTTGCAAGATTTTCCAAATTAATGTTTGTAAATACAAAAAAACGCGCTAAAAATTATCTATGTTATTTACTACCCCTTGTTGCGACAAAGAGAAACAAGGTTTTTTAAATCAAAATTTAGAATATTCTAAAAAGATGGAAAAATTTTAAAAAACATAATTAAAAAAAATTTTAGTCTATCTTCTTCATAAAAACTTAAGCATTTTGACGATAAAATTTTGTTTTCATAAACTTTGGCGTCTTTTTCATCAGACTATGCTCTATGTTTTAGCGATTCCGTGGAGTGACTTAGGTTAAAAAACCCAGGTTGTGTGTGTGTGTGTGTTTGTGTGTGTGTGTGTGTGTGTCTTCCTTTATATATGGGATCGGATATCCTACATTTTTCAGCCGATAAAACAAACATCCACTTTTTTTTCGGCAGGTAGTATTTCTTATTGTCTTGCACACTTTTTTCTTTATTTACATTCAGAATGCTTTAAAAATTCCATTTACAAGAAAATTGTTTATAATAAAATTCTATTCACCAATCGATAGACTCATAACGATTGTAAACAATGTTTTTGTTTGAATTTGGGTTTGACCAATTCGTAAAAAAAAAAAAACTAATTAAGACATGCGTGTCCATCAACCTTAAACAATAATCTTTGTCAATTTTATTTTTCAGTCTTTATGATGGTCGATACTTGATCTATCTCTTACTGTTATATCCCCGGGCAACGCCGGGCTCTACTGCTAGTATTTTATATTTTGAAGATCTTAGTTCGGGTAAGATAACTTAAAACCACAAACAAAATATTCTATGTTACAATTTCGGTTCTATTCAAAGAAATGCAATTAAAATTAAATTAATTAATATCTTGGCGATTGCTCCGATATTAATTGAAATAAATCATCAGGCGAGAGAAATAAAGTTAAGATAAATTATTTTAGAACTGAGATTTAATATTTCTTTAAAATTTATTTATTATAAAATTTAGTGAAATCAGAGAAAGATATTAACTCTTTCTTATATTTCAGTGTACTTATTCCAGATATTTTACTAATAAGTCCCTCGTCTGGCGAGATCACATCTTTAGATATTTGATGTCCATAGTATGAAACTTTCTCGTAATTAAATTTACACTTATTTCGATTAATTGACAAAACCGTGAAACATCAATTCCAAGTCTCAAGAAGATCGTCAAACAAGGTTACATATCCGATTGTCGACGCCATGTTGTTGTGTCGTGTAAATTTATCACAATTACGCAGTGTAATCAAGGAAAGATAACTCCCGAATGTAGAAAACTTCCCACTTATATAAAATCTAATTTACATATCACCACTGCTATATTCTTCAATGTCTTACTAGGGAGGCAGTGAATTGGATACATAAAAATGTAGAGGGTGTGTGTAGCAACTTTTTATGATTTACAATCATAATTGCAGTGCTAAATATTTTGACCAACATATTGTTTAACAGAATAGGTCGATTTCTAAACCAGACACTTGTAAATGTCGAGATAGTTGTGGCAGGATATCTTAAAACCACACAGAAAATATTTCATGCTAAAATTTCGGTTCTATTCGAGGAAATGCAATTAAAATCAAATTAATTAATATCTTGGAGTTCGGTGAGGTATTAATTGAAATAAATAATCAAGCATCAATATCCCATGCTAACAAATAAAGTCAATATAAATTATTTTAAAACTGAGTTTTAATATTTCTTTAAAAAAATTTTATTATAAAAGTTAGTCAAATCTGAGAAAGATTTTAACTCTTTCTTATTTTTCGGTGTACTTATTTCTGATATTTTGCTTAAAAGTAAGTCTTCTGGCGAGATCCTATCTTCAGATATTTGATGTCCATAGTATGAAACTTTCTCGCAATTAAATTTACCCTTATCTCGATTAATTGTCAACGCCGTGAAACATCAATTCCAAGTCTCAACAAGATCGTCAAATGAGGTTACATATCCGATTGTCGACGCCATGTTGTTTTGTCGTGTAAATTTATCACAATTACGGAGTGTATTCAAGGAAAGATAATTCCCGAATGTAGAAAACTTCCCACTATTTTATAAAATCTAATTTACATATGAGCACTGTTATATTCTTCCATGTTTCATTAAGGAGGCAGTGAATTCGATATATAAAAATGAAGAGGGTGTGTGTAGCAACTTTTTACCATTTACAATCAAAATTGTAGTGTTAAATATTTTGACGAATGTATTGGTGAACAGATTAGGCTGATTTCTAAACCAGACACTTAGAAAAGTCATGATAGTTGGGGGGGGTATCTTTAAGCTACAAACAAAATATTTTATCTTAAAATTTTGGTTCTATTCAAGGAAGTGCAATTAAAATGAAATTAATTAATATCTTGGAGATTGTCGAGGTATTAATTGAAATAATCAGGCCAGAGTATCCCATGCTAAGAAATAAAGTCCGTATAAATTATTTTAAAATTGAGGTTTAATATTTCTTTAAATTTAAAAAAGAAAATATTATGAAATTTTGTCAAATCTGAGAAAGATTTTAACTCATTCTTATTTTTAGGTGTATTTATTCCTCATATTTTACTAATAAGTCTCTCATCTGGCGAGATCACCTCTTCGGATATTTGATGTTGAAACTTTCTCGCAATTAAATTTACCCTTATCTCGATTAACTGTCAACGCCGCGACACATCTCATTCAAGCCTCAACAAGATCCTCAAACGAGGTTACATATCCGATTGTCGACGCCATTTTGTTGTGTCCTGTAAATTTATCACAATTACGCAGTGTAATCAAGGAAAGATATCTTCCGAATGTAGAAAACTTCCCACTTATATAAAATCTTATTCGCACATCACCTCAGTTATATCAAATCAACCGTTCGCGCTTGTATGGAGTATTGCTGCCATATATGGTCTGGAGTCCCTTCTGTTTGTCTCGGGGTTCTTGATAAGACCAAGAGAGGATATGTAATGTAATTGGCCCTGATCTGGCATCTCTTCAGCAGTCGCTCTCTCACAGACGCACCGTCGCCTGTTTCTGTCTTTTTTTTACAAATAAATTCATAGTAATTGCTCCGATGAGCTGCTTTCGCTGGTTCTCAGACTTCATGAATTCAACCGTTCTACGATGTAGCAACTTTTTACAATTAACAATCATAATTCCAGTGTTAAAAACAGCAGCCAGACATGAACTTAAAGCGGTTACATGTGGTTACATAAAATATTCAAACCAGATAATGCAGTTTCCTAAGAAATAAATGGCAGGTAGAGAGGTAATTTCAAAAAAGCTATACAAGTTATATGCTTTGTGAATTTTTTGTAGTTGATAAATAAATGGCTTCTTTAAGAAAGCAGTAAATAATATATATAGAATTATTTGCTAAATTAATATGCAACGGTGAAATAAAATATCTCTCATATAAGATGTTAACAACACTAACCAATCAATGTAAAATGTTAAAAAGAGCAACCAAATTACAATATATATGTACAAGATATTGCTAATATTACCAAGAAATAAATACAAAAATTATATTAAATCCAGATTAATCTTACAAATAGAAAGACAAGTCATATATAGTGCAGAATA
>CAHIKZ030005442.1:415000-425000 GCA_903632075.3 Acanthosepion pharaonis | reverse complement strand
TAATTACTCGTGTGTAAGGTTTGATTCTCACTGTAATTCCTGCAAAATCAACTTTATACCAGACAAACGTCTTTTGGGATTCAACCTCAACCATATTCTCCTAGTCACTTCCTTATGGGATAAATGCCATCCTCACTGGTTTTGCCATATAACTAAACTTGTCGTAGACTAAGTAAACACCTTGCTTGCTTTTTACTCGTGTACTGTTAAGTTTTGATTATGAATCGTAACGTGTTAGTATTTCGTTGTGGAAATATTGAATACTAACATTAAAGAAAACATATTGGGTGGCATTTAAGCTAGATCCATCAAAGGGCTCTTGATTGGGCCTTCATCGCAATAAATCAAGAGGATTAGATGCGATAGGCAACAATAAACTACAAGAGAATTTAAAATTGATCTCTGCATTTTAGTATTGCATTAATAGTTAAGCCTACCTTTTATATATTAAACGATAATGATTTTGTAGCCACTTAATTTAAACATATTTTCATGTACGTAGGTACTTACAAACAATTATTTTTATTTCATAGTTAGCTTTCGCTGCTTTTGCAATTAATTTCGTTTATACCCAAATTTATTTCTAAGTTATAAAATATTATAGCATAAGAAAAATTCGTCGCAAAAATCGTGTAAAAAATTGCCGAAATCTATTGCAGTAATGAGAATTTGGGAATTCAAAATTTCACGATTGCGTCTGTGGGTCTGGCGCAGAATGTTTTTAATTTGCTCAAAGAGTCGGCCTGATTCCAAAATGGTATGATACATTGTGCTACGGCCTCTAAAAATTAAGCTGAAAATACGGATAATTTTATTTTTAAACACTGTAATTTCAGAACATGGGCTATTGAAAGTTGCGTCCATTCAATGGTTTTTATCGGTAAAAGCCAAGATGGCGGAATCCAAAATCAATCGCAGTAATGAAAACTTGAGACTACAAAATTTCATGATTTCGGGTGCGTATCCGGACTGGAATGTTTTAATTTGCTCACAGAATCGGCCTGTTTCCAAAATGTAATGATATGTTAGGCCCCGGCCTCTAGGAGTAAAGTTAAAAAGTGTGACACACTGATATTCGCATTAGAATGATTAAGTGTCATGTTCGCTACAAACTGTAGCATGTCATAATGTTGTAAACAGCACACTTTCCATAACCTGTAAACATCTATTTTACAAACGGAACACTGCATTCCGATGTATTTTTGTTTTCCTTTATTGTATGTGTCAGTAATGCTTTAAATCTCCTGACATAACTATAAATAATTTTTACGGATTCATCCAGATATTTTAACAGTGTTATATCCTTACAAATTACATTTATTTTATTTCGCTGCTGAAGCGAAAAAGTTACTTCACTTTATGATGTCAATATAAAAAATACTTTTTTCGATAATAATTTTATTAAACAGAATAAATGGTTTAAGTGTCTTTCAATGTCGTTCACTGAATTGGATTTTTTTTCATTAAATATATTCTGCAAAATTTCGAACAAATGGTAATCCGAAACTGTGAATGCAATGTGTCCGATAATTGAAAAAGTGTCAGGCCAGTCGTACAACTTCTTGCTTTTTCACTAAGCCGAACACACTTGTAGTATTTCTTTCTTACATTCTCCTTTATTTTTGCATGTTGTATTCCATCTCCGTCGCTAATTTCTAGATACCTAGATGCCTATTCTTGTTCCAGTTTCCTAATCTTTGTGACAGAACCTAAATATATTGAGTGTGTATCTGTGATTCTCCCTTTCTTGAATGTTACTTTTACACATCTAATCCGTAATCCATACCTATGTGCTCACTGAAACATATCGTATTGAGGCGAGCCTTCAACACATTGTCGTCTTTACAAAGAGTTTATCATCCATGTAGAGTAGGTGATTCAATAATTTCTTGTTTAGTTTGCATCCATAGCTATTATTGTTTAGTTAATGCGTAAGGGGGATTAAGGACATACAAAAAAGAAGTGGTGACAGGGAGTCCCATTGAAAGATTCCTCGTCGGATATTCAGGTAGTTGAAGATAGTAATGCCTTTTGTGTGATTTAGGTAACATTACTATGCAGTGTTTAAGGAAATTTACTACCACCGAGGAGACATTGTAGAAACCCTAAGTCTTAATCATCCAAGAGTTTGATAAACTATCAAAGGCATTACGGTAATCTATCCATGCTCTGCTGTGATTTCTATCTCTTTTCCTATAATTTCCCCAGGTCATTTTGTTTATGAATAGTTGGTCAATTCAACCATGTGAATCTCTCCGTCATCCCTTCTGTTCCAGTGGAAGGATATTGTTTGCCTTTTCAAAAGAGTAAGTCCAGTTTTTTTTATAGAGTTTGTGCAAGGGTTTTATGGATTGATGACAGATGATAGAGTCGAAAATGGTGTACCTTGTCATTTACTTGGGTTTCCATTTTTGAGATTTCATTAGAGCTTGCCTAACATTATTCATGGTTAGAATTTCCCATTCTTGTAGAGCTTTATCCACCATTCTTTCTTCTCGTTGGACCCATTCTTCGTTGGGGTTACTAATATTCTACCAAAATTTCTGCACTTGTTCTTTGTGCTCTTGACTGCAGTTTCTGTTTTAGCATTTCTTTGATTGCTGGAATTTTATTTAAAGATTTAATTTTATATTTCCTTCCTGCATCTTCATGTTGAGACATTTGGTTTTCTTTTGATCTCATTCAATATTGAATCCTCACATCTGATTTCCCGGTATTTCTGGCCTTAATTTCGCCTTCCAGGCTGTCTCTTTTTGTCTATTGTTTGATCTTTTCATTTTCTTGACTCCAAGCTTCCCAGTAGGTATAAAATCTGTTGCATATATAACATTATTTACTTCTGTGACGTTTCCTACTAGTTTGCCTGTTAACAGTGTTTTCAGTACAGCGTTGTATATTTGCACAATATGTTTATTAGATATTGTTATATGGATTTTTAGGAGGTGGTCTCTGACATTTGTGTGAGAGTTACTCTAATGAGTACTTGGATGATGTGGTTATTCGCTTCGGTGATTTCACCTCTGTTGTTTTCAAGGAATTCTACCGTCATGTTTGACACATCTTCAGTGATGTAATCTGCTTAACAGCATATTTATGTCGCAGGTAGATTCTACGGTTTTATGTCCACTGAGAATATTATTTTGTACCGCAGTTATTCTAGTTTTTTATCCTATCCTCTATCATATTTATTTCTACTCTCATATCATTATTGTTATTATTATTGTTTTTTTTTTTCCTTTGGTTTCTTGCGTGTACACATTTCTTTCCGGGTCCCGCCCAGAGACCTATGGTTAGAAATGGCATCATGACACTTTCCATTGAAAAAAAAATATTTTACATAGATAAAGTCCTTCGTAAAGTGTGGGCTGTACTTATTATTATTATTATTATTATTATTATTTTATTTTCTCTGATTTCTGGCGTGTACACATTTCTTTCCCGGTCCCGCCCAGGGACCTAAGGTTAGAAATGGCATCATGATACTTTCCACTGACAAAAAAAAAAAAAATACATAGATAAAGTCCTTCGTAAAGTGTGGGCTGTACTTGTCAGAACAATTTTTTGTATCACTTTGACACATGGACTTCCAGGAATCCCTTCAATTAGTCTACTGGAATATTTTCCAACCAGTCCTAGGGCTCCAACTACAACAGGGATTGTTGATGTTACCATATGCCACATGCCACATTTTCGAGATTTCTATTTCAAGGTCCTTGTATTTTGACAACTTTTTGAAGATCTTCAATGATACATTGCAGTCTGCAGGGACTGCCATATCAATAAGGAGGCATTTTTTTTTTGTTTCCGGTCTCTAATGACAATATCTAGGCGGTTGGCTTTGATTGTTCTGTCAGTGTGTATTGTGTAGTCCCATAGAATTGTAACAGGTCCTATCTCCGTAACCGGGTCTGGGTGGTGTTCATACCAGTTTCTTTCAGTTTCTTTCCCGTAGAAGTTGCAGATTTTCCAGTGCAGATATTGGCCCACTCTGTCATGTCGGGTTTTATATTCAGTGGGTGCCAACATCGTGCAACCTGATACAAGATGATCAATTATTAATTATCAATTATTATTATTGTTTTTGTTGTTTCCATTGATGCCTGTGTATACACATTTTTTCCTGGTCCACCCAGAGACCTAAGGTCAGAAATGTCATCATGACATCTTCTACTGACCAATTAAAAAAAAAACAAAAAAAACAACAATAACACATATTTTACATAGATAAAACCCTTCGTAAGGTGTGAGCTGTACTCGTGAGAACAATTTTTTGTATTTCTTTAAAGCATGAGCTTCCAGGGATGTATGAGTCTACTGGAATCATTACGAAAATGCCCGAGAGCTCCAACTACAACAGGGATCGTTGATATCAAATGTTTCACATTTTTGAGATTCAAGGTCCTTGTATTTCGGAGACCTTCAAAGATACTGCATTCTGCGGAAACTGCCATATCAATAAGGAGGCATTTTTTTTTTGTTTGCGGCCTTTGATAATTCGCCTGAAAATACAAGGTTCGTGTATAGTGTTCTTTTATAGTCCAAGTAAACAGAAATAGCTGTCTCAAAGAGGAGATAACATAACAAAGGGAGATCACTCTTTATTATTTATAACATCCCCAAAATTTACAAATGGACCAGTCTTTTTAAATAGTACGTATCTCTATCTATAAATGGCAGTGTGTGTGTGTGTGTGTGTGTGTGTGTGTGTGTGTGTGTGTGTGTGTGTGTGTGTGTGTAACGAATACACGGCCGCAATTTTTGACGGATTTGCACCAAAATTTACATGCACAGGCTCCAAGTTAGCGATAGACCCCAGATCGACTTCCATTTTCCAACTGCCATCGATAGTGGAAATAATCGATTTTTTCATGCTTCTACGGCAGTTTTCATGTAGTTTGCGGCCATTCTGTACTGGCCAGAGTGAGAGCCTATACCTGGCTGCCACGAATATGCAGGAAGATCCTATTGGCCAGCGTGAGAGCCAACAGATGACTGACACGCATGTTAACTAGCATACTGGCATGCAAAGAAAAAATCGATAGCTGCATTCGTCACAAGTGGGAAAAATTTAAATCGGCATGGCACTTTTCTCCAATTGGCTCATTCGCTTGCTTAAACTCAACGTTTATTCTGATTTCGCAGAACTGGGTTGGGTGTCAAAAAGTATTTGTTGTTAACATTCTTTTTTCATTCGGTTTTTCCAGTTACGAGTCCTTTTTTAAAGCTGATCGTTTTGCGTTCATTTTGTTTAGTTCTTTTTCCGTAACAGATTAAATGTTTAGTATAGAGCTTAGAAAAAATTCGCAGTGTGAGATAGCCAAGAAGTAGCATGTAGCAACATCAGCACGGCAAAGAGCACTCCTTTAAAGGCAAGGAAGGGCAAAAATATTTAAGCCAAGTGATAGTGTTTGCTATATGAGTCGTACGATTTTTGAATCAAGTACGGGCAACGCCGGGCCATGCTGCTAGTATAGTAATATTTGTTATTTCTCTGTCAGACGTTTGTATCCGCCATTTTCTTATTTTCTACATTCACTTCATGATTTTTTCTTCTCGTAACCACAAATCCCTTTTTATTAAGTCCAACTCATTAATTTACAGATATAAAATTACAAATGGCCATCAAGAGCACAATTTATTGCTTGATTTCTTTCCTTTTTGGTTTGGTAGCTGTTAATTTCCCGTCTGCGCATGACGTGTGGCAGTAAGAGCGAAGGGAAAAAAAAAAACAGCCGACAACTTCAGTTGTTTGTTTTAGCAGATCCCGTATTAAGACGAGACGTGACGAGATTTGGCCTGATGAAGAGATTTGACTCGATGGCCAAGTAAATAAAAATAAAATGAGAAGAATCAAATCGAGTAAATGCATTTAATTTTGCTTCGTATTTTGACGAGATAAAAAGTTGATCAGTCGGTGTTGACATTTTTTTTATCAGTCTTCATTTATGCATTTGATTTCCATCTATACTGAATGTAATTATTATATATATATATATATATATATATATATATATATATATATATATATATATATATATATATATATATATAAGCAGCTCTGATTGAGGAATCGGGCACTCGCGTTCGAATCCCATTCGAATCCATTACATTTACATACGTGCTGAAGGTATTAATACTCTTCTTCCCCCTCCAGCTATGGGGAAATAGCAGAACAGACTGGGTTCTATAGTCTTGGATGGCAATTGGACAATTCTGTATTCTAAAATTCGCGGAGGTTTTTTGTCGTCCCTGCATTCGGCCCTTCAGAAAGTGTGCTTGTTTCTGCAAAAACCCTTCACCACTATAATCAAAACTTATGTGCTGGTGTCTGGCTGTCGATTCCTAGATACTTGCTTGACCCTCATACATCGAATAGAAAAGTATATACAATGCGTATATATATATATATATATATATATATATATATATATATATATATATATATATATATATAATTATTTATTTAAAAAATATGATTCTAACACGCTGCATAAGAGGTCTCATGTTTCAAAACAAGAGCCTAACACTTCAATATAATTATTTGAATTAAATTGAATTAAAGTAAGCTCTGTTCCATCTTCAAGCGAAAAAGTTGCAAATTAAAAGATAATAATGTTCTTTTATGAAAGCATTTATTTATTTGTACATAAATTTGATATTTCAGATTGGCCTCAATCTTTCTTCAGAAGTAACTGTTTGTTTACAAGTAGCGTCCGTCGCGAGATGCGGACGTCACGTGATAGGGAACGAATATTCCTAACGTAAATCTAACTGCAATAATATCTTAGATGCTGTTTAAAAAATAAAAAAAATATAATAAGAAATAAAAAAAATTTAACTATATCTAAAAAATGTTTAACTATTGAAATATTGATAAAGATTTAAAATACCCAAGTGTTTATTTAACCCTAGTTTATATGTATTTAATTTTAAAATCCAGTATTTTTCTTTTTTTCTGCGTGTGTATGTGGAACTGAAATCAGAATCTATCAATAAACATTTACAGTTTTCTAATGAGTGTCCTGATTGATTAAAGTGTTCATATATATATATATATATATATATATATATATATATATATATATATATATATATATATTTCATATCAGGTCATCCCATAAGTTCTGTCCGAATTTTGAATAAAAAGAAAACAAGTGACCAAATGTTACATTTAATTACAGATTCAATCAACAATGTATTTTCCCTGATTATCTATGACTTTCTTCCATCTGTTAACAAGCTGACTAATTCCATTACTGTAAAATTCTTTTGGCTTTGATTCAAAGAACTCACAAATGTCAGTTTTAACCACTTCCTGTTTTACAAAAGCTGTTTCTTCCAAATGATTCTGTAAGCTACGAAACAAATGGTAGTCTGAAGGAGCAAGATTGAGAGAATAAGGTGAATGAGGAATTTTCTCACAACCAAGTTCTTTGATCTTTTGTGACGTGATTCTTGCTGTGTAGGGTCGCGCATTGTCCTGATGAAACATCACCTCTTTTCGAATCACTAGAGTAGGTCTTTCTTTCCTCAAAGCTTGGTTCAAACGCTCTAATTGCTGACAGTATATTTGAGCATTAATTGTTGCATTAGGTGGTAAGAATTCAAAGTGGATTATTCCTTGCCGATCCCACCAGATTGAAAGAAGAACCTTTTACCCATAAAGTTCCCTTCTCGGCTGTGGCTGGGGTCCTTCCCCTTTACCAAGCCACTGTCTACGACGCTTAACATTTCGATAAAAGATCCATTTTTCGTCGCCAGTCAAAAGTCTATCCAAAAAAGGTGAAACAATTTGGCGAGAATAGAGAGAAGAGCAGATGTCAACTCGGGATTTGAAGTTGTTTTCAGACAATTCATGATGCACCCATTTTTCAAGTTTAGGAACTTTTCCAAGTTGTTGAAGATGACGATGAACAGCTGTATGGTTTAAATTGCGAACGACTGCCAATTCCTCAACTGATAAAGCAGGATTTTCTTCAAAGGTTGCTTCAAGAAGGTTTTCATCAAACTCAACTGGACGTCCGGTTCAACCTTCATCTTCAAGGGTGAAATCTCCACCTCTGAATTTTGCAAACCATCTTCTGCAAGTTCTTTCATTCACACATTCCTCTCCATAAACTGAGTGAATGTTTCTAGCCGCTTCGGCTGCTGAGTTTCCTTTTCTTGCCTCAAATGATTCTTGGGTACTTCCATGTTAGCAGGGTTTTAATCAAACAAAATTTAATTTTATGGTTCTCTGAAATAAAATTTGATCAGTTTAAATGCATCTAGACATAAAAAATAATGTTCAGCTTTATTAGACATTATAAAATACTCTTTAAATTTCGTTCATTTTAACAAAAAAACTTATGGATGACCTGATATATATATATATATATATATATATATATATATATATATATATATATATATATATATATATATTATGAATGCATGTTTCATTAAATGGAAAACTTTCATGCAACAAAAACATTATTGTTTCGTCCGTGTATTGTTTAACATATTGGAAAGTAATTATCATCTTTGATAATGGCTTATGTAAACCGAAAGCTTAAATATTCCAATGTAATAAATTATAACCATGTAATATTAGATATTTATATATATATATATATATATATATATATATATATATATATATATATATATATATATATATATATATATATATATATATATACATACCGGTTGTAACAGTAAAATTGTGAAAATTGTATAACTACATAATTATACATCTCACAAAATTTTCTAAAAAATACACTAACCTCATTGATTTTCTTTTTGCCAGCTTTTCAGTTTCGCCATCTTGACACCATTTTTAGTAAAAATCACTGAAAAAATCTTTGAGTAATTCAGTTAAATATTGAGCAGGTTAAAACTGTTTTGTGTCAGATCCACTGACTTTGCAAATGACCACTGTTGAGCGGAAAAAGATAATTGAGGCCATCATTAATGTTACCAGCATCCATACTGTGACTTCCATCTTCAATGTCCAATCAGGAACCATCAAGAAAACGGTGTATAGTTTTAAGAAAGAGACAAGTAAGAAGGAAAACTGGATCAGAAGGTCACAAAAGAAAAATGTATCATCATTTCTATTTAAATCTAAAGGGATCAATTAAAAAGCATCCACCTCAGCTCATAAGACGTTTTGCTCTTGATGGAGGAGCTTCAATTATGACAGTGAAGAAGGATTTGAAAATGAAATCCTTTTACACACACATATATATATATATATATATATATATATATATATATATATATATATATATATATATATATATGTATGTATGTATGTATGTATAGTTTCAATCCTCCGTGAATTACTAATTTTAGCTATAAATAATTAATGTACATTATTTACATTATTCGGACTATTGTCCTCATGTTTGTCGCCATTTTATCACAACGTTTCGGTTTCATATCATCTGTCTATATTTGAGAGATGAGGTATTATGTACACTAGTTACATTATTCGGACTATTGTCCTCATCTTTGTCGCCATATTTATTACAACGTTTCGGCCGTTGTACGCTTTCGGCCGAAACGTTAAGATACATAAGGCGACAAAAATGAGGACACTGGTCCGAATAATGTAAATAATGTACATAATACCTCATCTCAGAAATATAGACAAATAATTAATGATAAACATGTAATTTTCATTTATGATTGATTTCGTCACAAATCTTCTTTTGAGCTTGGAGACTCATTATACATTGTTATTCGTCAAAGTAGAGTCCAGTTGTGTTATACAATGCTCGCTGAATTCCAGTAAGATATCTTTAATCATTTCTAAGTTACAACGATTCAGATCTTAATCTAACAAATGCACAATTTTGCTGTTACACACAATTTATCGTGTAAAAGGGGTACAAAATGCAAGTTCGGCTATCCTCTTCATATTTGTTAAGATGATGCAATCAAACTTATATTTGTGCCCATTCAGAGAGAATATATATATATATATATATATATATATATATATATATATATATAT
>CAHIKZ030005442.1:385000-412500 GCA_903632075.3 Acanthosepion pharaonis | reverse complement strand
CTGACAAACTACGTCCAGCAGCGAGGCCTCTGATCAAGAGGTTTTGAGGAGAGTGGAACCACCTCTTAATTGCTAGCATTCCCAGGTCCACCCTGACCCGTTGTGGTAGCACCTGTTAGGGTTCCAGTTATGGGAAAATAGTTAATTATTACCAGCAATACAATTTTGAAAGAAAAATATTACCAGTAACAGATTTTTGAAAAAAACAAAATATTACCAGCAATAAAATTGTTGTCAGCATTAAATAACCTATTGAGTTTGATGGGCCGTAAAACAAACAACAGATTTATTACCTTTACTATATATATATATATATATATATATATATATATATATATGGGAAAAGTGTATATAAATATAAATAAATATATATATGTATAATTATTTATATATTATATGCATGGTACTTATTAGATATATAATATATATATATATATATATATATATATAAAATTTACATAGGGAAGGAGAGGAACTACAAAAATAAGAATGTATATATATATATATATATATATATATATATATATATATATATATATATATATATACTGGGTCTAACAGCATATTGTTCCAATCGTGTAAATGCAAAATTGACCAATATTTACATAAAGCTTTGAACCGTTGTATCGTAGAAATGATTAAAGATATCTTACTGGAAATTTTTTCCCAGGTTTTCATACCCTACTGAAGTGTACTAGTAATTATTCTCGAAGCTTTACAGAGTATTTTGAAGAAATCTATCATAAAGGAAAATGACATGTTCATCATCATTAATTGATCAAATCTAAGGATCAGAAGCTCATGAATGATTGAAATTAAGTTCGAATATATATATATATATATATACATATATATATATATATATATATATATATTATTATTATCATATATATATATATATATATATATATATATCATTTTCCACCTTCTTCAAGATGATCTTTGCCCTCTCTAATCATCTAACTTTCTGTCCTAGTGAAACAATTTGGCTCACATTTTTCGCGTACGATTTCATTTTGAAGTCTTGTTTCACCGCTTTTTGGACTGTCATAGCTGAAACTCCTCTCTCAAGTGCAAAACTTCTTTTGAACTGAGTTGGATATTTTCTAATTGATCTCTTCAGTTTTAAATTGAAATGATGATTCATTTCTCTGTTGCGATCTCTTAATTTAGTTTTCTTTCTTACTGTTCCCTCTTTCTTAAACTTATTCATCGTTGTCGTGGTGGTTTTTGAATGGTCTTTGAAGAGTGAAGCCTGATTATTATTGTTGGTTACATTATTGAAGGCGGGAATGATCTTTTTCCACTCAACATTGCTCATTTGGGAAGACAGTTGGTTTGACACAAAATACTTTAACCCTCTCTCTTTTTAGCTGAATAACTCAAAGGGTTTTTCAGTAAATCTTCCGACAAATGGTTTCAGGATGGTTAAATGTTTTGTTTGAAAGCCTCGAAAAATAAACATTTTCTGGAATGGACAAATATCCGATGCTGTAACACGATTTGCTTGTACACCCACTCTATCTATCTATCTATCTATCTATCTATCTATCTATCTCTCTCTCTCTCTCTCTCTCTCTCTCTCTATATATATATATATATATATATATATATATATATATATATTTCTCTGAAAACGACAGACAAGGTGCTTTTATTGATTTTTTTGTACAATTTCACATGCGATTAAGTTTTTTTTTTCTTTTCGAATGATAAATTATATAAAAATTGTCCGAATGTTCTATTCAACCAACAATTCATAATATTAGCTTTGAACATGGACATAATATCTTGACTGTGTTTTAAAAAATGAAAACATTTTATAAAATATACATACAACAAACTATTTCTTTTTTTAACAATTAAAATATAATCCTTGAAAATGGCTAAATGTATATCCAAAAGCGCTCGATTAAAAAGAACAATCGGACAGTTTTTATATAATTTTCATCCGAAAAGAAAAACAATGAGAAATTGTATAAAAAACTAATTAAAACCATCTTGTCTGTCGTTTTCAATGAAATCTGCATGAAAAGATTTCGGCCTAAATGCACAATAAATATATATATATATATATATATATATATATATATATATATATATATATATATATATATATATATGTGTGTGTGTGTGTGTGTGTGTGTGTGTGAAGAAATATATAAGATGTGCTATATTTATGAGATAAAGTGCTCAATAGATATCGAACGTGTAATATATAAAGTGAACATAGAAGTCAACACTTAGAGGCGACAGTCTGTTTCATTCTAGATGCAAAAATAACAGCACTCGTGGCCTGACGATTGCATCTACCATGAAACAGACTGTAGCCTCCAGTGTTGATTTCTATGTTCACTTTTTATATATATATATATATATATATATATATATATATATATAGATAGAGAGAGAGAGAGAATAGATATTTATATATATATATATGTATATATGTATATATATATATATATATATATATATATATATATATATATACACTTATACACACACGCACGCACACACACTTATACTCACACACACACAAAACACAGAAACACACACACACATATATATATATATATATATATATATATATATATATATATATATATATATATATATATATATATATATATATATATATATATATATATATATATATATATATATATATATATATGCTTTAATTGAAGAAACTGATGGAAAATTGTTGTGAAGGCAAACTTTTCTCTAGTCAAATTACTGAACCGTTTAGGAAGCAAATTGAATGCGTACATATATAAGATTTAATGAATAAATCTGACCAAATAAGATTTTCACATGAACTGAGAGATTTACGACAAGGCATTCTTTAATTTGCAATTTCCGTTTTCCAAAAGAAATATAGTCGACAATGGAAAAAAATATTAACAGCGTGAAAATAAATAAAACATAAGTATATAAGGCAGAATAAGATTTCTATGTAGAAAATAAAAGACAAAAGTGGGAAAAAAAACCCAGAAACGAACGAAGTCGTAATTGTAGCAGAGTTGCGCGCACGAAGCTGATTCAAGTGGCCACAACCTTCCGAATAACAAAAGCTTTCTGTATAAAATAACGTATAACAAAAGCTTTTCGAAATGATTTATGGCGCGAAAAGAAATTGCAAACCTTTTCTTGTATTAACTAGCAAACAACTGAAGAGAAAGCTTAAAGTATTATAAATACATGACTATGTCGGTCTGTATGTCTGTCTGTACATCTATATCTCATTGCATTTCACTCTTTTTCCTTCTTTCTTTCTATCAATCTATGTTCATGAGTATATCAATCGTTTCGTATCTAACTTTATCTTTTCGCATATATCTATCTATTTATCTATCTTTGTCTTTTCACATCTATCTATCTGTCTGATTCTGTTTCAATCTTAATCTGTTTCTATCTATCTACTTACCTACGCATCTATCTCAGTATTTCATCTATCTATCTATCTATCTATCTATTTGTCGATACCGATGCCTTTTTATCTCTCTTACTTTCATTCTTTCTTCCTTTCTTTCTTTCTTTCTTTCTTTCTTTCTTTATATCAGTTTGAACATCTATCTATCTATCTATCTATCTATCTATCTATCTATCTATTTATCTATCTATCTATCTATCTATCTATCTAGCTAGCTAGCTATCTATCTATCTATTCCACCTTGTTCATATCTATCTATCTAGCTAGCTATCTAGCCATCCCAGACTGTTCATATATCTCTCTCTCTCTGTTACACACAGACACACACGTACACACACACACATTCACACACACACACACACACATATATATATATATATATATATATATATATATATATATATAGAGAGAGAGAGAGAGAGAGAGAGAGAGAGAATGCAATGTGCAAATTGTCACCATATTTTTTTTTTTTTCGTACATTCACGTTTGACTCTTTTTACTTTTGTCGACTGCATAATATATAGGGAGAGTATGAGAAAAAAAGCACCATGACGCAATTAACACCGCTAGATATTTGGAAAGGGCATGCTGTACTACTTGGCATTAGCGTCAGATGCTCCAATATGAATATTTCAGAATGTTTGGATGCCAATCTAAGAACAGTGCAGAGCATTCAAAAAGAGTTGGTTGATATATCCCGCCAACATCATGGCGATCACTAGTGACGGGAGTTTTATGCCTTCATTCATCCTGCCACCGGCTATCAGACTAAAATGGAGACCTACAGCAAGTGCCTTGATGAGGTAGTCCTGCCCTGATTCAAGAGGGTGGCTGCTGGAGGAATCTATGCCTGGCAACAGGATTCGGCACCCTACGACACATTTATTCTTTAGTATTTCAAGATATGATTGGGTCATTCTGAAAAATATATCTGTTAAACTGCTGCCTATATATATATATATATGTGTGTGTGTGTGTGTGTGTGTGTGTGTGTCTGTGTACACACACACACACACACACACACACATATATATATATATATATATATATATATATATATATATATATATATAATGCAAGACACTTCGTGAATACGAATAGCGTTCTCCGGTCAGTGGCGTGTTTATATAAAAATAAATTTCATCAAATTCGGTATCATCCCTGCCAGGCTTAGGGGTAAAATGTCCGACTCACACCAAATCAGTTGGGTTTCGATCTCCGGCTTGAAGTAGTCACATGTCTAACCCCACTGAAGAGCTGCGAAACATCTGTCTGTGGATGTCAATAGATATGTATATTTGAAAGCAAAAAAAAGAAAGATGATATATATATATATATATATATATACTGAAAACTTAGTCAAGTTTGTTCAATTTTTTTTTTTTCAGTTCGTTTTTTATCTTTGGAAATATTTATTTTTCTTTTTATTACGATAAGAAAATAAATAGTTCAGTAACACTTTGTGGTCTTTTTTTCGCAAGCCAAGATCAAACAATATTTTGCGGTTTGATAAATTTTGTTTATAGATAAGTTGTCTTTCTTCGCTGGTTCTGTAGTGTCGTATATTTATGCATTGCAGAGTGTCATGTCGGCATTTTTTTCTTTTAAATAATGCGATTTTTTTTTTAAATTCTAAAATATTTTTAGTTTCTTTTTTCCCGAAATTGAATGAAAGTTTCATTGAATGCAGCCTTCTTTGATTTTCCGTTTAAAACTTTTCACATTTTGCCATTTTTTACAGACAATTACTCATTGTTTGGTACAAGATATAATATTTGTACCAAACATTATATTTTGGGAAGCTTGCGTTTTATAAACATTTCCAAAATGCCTTCAGTCATTTCCTCCTCGTTGGTTTCCCTGGCTGTCTTTGAACTTCTCTGTCTGTATTTCTATTCAAAACACTAGATTTAACGATATCAAACAATATGGAGTCCAAGCGAAAACAGAATCTAAAAAGCAGTATACGAAAGAAAATAAGAATATTTTTTTTTTCAGCTAAGAAAAATAAAATAAAATAAAGAAAGAGTGTCCCCATTCAAATTTACGGTACACCTTTTCTTCGATTAACTCAAATATTCATTGTTTCATCGAAATTGTTTTCACAACTAATGCTAATCTATATATATGGCGCGATCACCGGAGTATTCGAAAACAATAAAAAAATAACCATGCAATGAGATGAGATTGTATTGGTGAATTATCTCCCTTTCTTACTAATGTATTGTCAGTTTCTTTCTTTTTATGTGCCATGTCCTTTCAGGACGTAGGCGATCATGGTTCTCTATCCCTTCTAACCTTTGCAGCTCTCAACAACTTCCTTCCCTCTCCTTCCTCCCCCAGTCCACGTTCTGTCATCCACTTGCTTAAGTCTGCCAGGTATGTCATGCGTTGTTTTCTCTTGTCTCTCTTTCCCTCTATCCAACCCGTGTGTATCAAATTCTTCAGGCCCTCCTTCTTTCTTATGTGTCCCAGAAACTTCACCTGCCTCTTCCTGATATTAAATATAAGACACCTCTTTGTTTGCGACCTCTCTAAGACGTTGTTGTTGCTCACACACTCGGTCTATGATATCTTTAGCATCCTTCTGTAGAACCACATCTCTGTCGCATCGAGTCTTTTCTTTGGGGAAATCGTCCAACATTCACTGCCGTAAAGAAGGACAGATGTCACGTAACACCACAGTATTCTTTTCTTTGTTATCAAAGAAATCCTCCTGTCTCGTAATACTCTGCCCAGCTTTGGGAATGTGTCCTTGGCCATCCCAATACGTCTACAGATCTCAGTGTTGCACTTACTGTCTTCTTGCAACACGCTTCCCAGGTATTTAAACTTCTGTGTCTGCTTGATTCTAGTGTTCCCGAACTTCAGATCGCATGTCGGGTTCACCCTTTTACTGATTACCATGCGTTCTGTCTTCTTGTAGTTTATGCTTTGTCCCTTCTTCTCACTCTGCGTCGATAACTTCTGTAGGAGATTTTATAATTTCTTTTCCTTGTCTACTATCAGTACTGTGTCGCCTGCATATCTTATGTTGTTAAGGTTATGGCCACCAATGCTAAATCCCGGTAGGGTTTCTAATTCTCTCAGAAATGCCTCGCTGTATAGGTTGAACAGGTCGGGTGAGAAAACGCATCCTTGCCTTACGCCTCTTTCTATTTTCGTATATTCACTGAACTCGTTCCCTATAAGTATGCATGCTGTTTGATGCCAGTATAGGTTCTCGATTATTGTACTAATCCTCCCGATACTAGGGTACGCATCTCCTGCCCTATATATATATACTTGGCGATATCTTTTCTCTCCACCTCGGCGTGATGTAATGGTTAGCAAGCTTGTCTTGCTAAGACAGTTAGGACTGAATTGTGAATTCGATCTTCACCGGGTGCCCCATAATTTTGACCTTGTACCACATATAAGCTACGCTTACAAAATCAACTCTTCTTATAGACCGGCTAATACGAACGACAACAATATAAATCGCTCGCTGACTGGGAAACGCATAAACGCATGAATATGGCACACACTCACAGGTATTTACGCACATTCAGTACATTACACATAGTTTGTAACACAAACATTAAACATTGATCTGTTTCACACATATTATTGCCTTTGTCAATTGTACCTTTTGTTGTTAATAAATTATCATTTTTTTGTACATGTATACTGCCTCTGGTGCTTCGTTACACTTCCTTTGCCGAACGCATATCCCGAGTCTGCCATGTTTGTTGTGGGCATTTCAGGAGACACACGTGTTTCTCCCCTTTTTACTTTTTGGCCATACTGAAAAAAAAAATGTACAACTATAACATACATCAACGAGACCTTGAGCTACGTGTTGAAACTAATGACAAGAATGTGTATTTGTTCCTTTCTTCGTGACTATTACAGTATTGATTTTGTTTGTGTGTTAAATGTTCTAAGGTTAAAATTGCCAAAGACATAAGTTGTTAAATCTGAAAGAAAAAGGAAAAAGACATTAGACGCTTAAATTTAATTTTCAGTTAAAATCGGTCCAAGTTATTAGAACACCCTTTATATCGGCTCTTGTTTTTTTTTCTTTACATTTCTTTTGGTGAACTCATACTCTAAGTCTGCCATGTTTGTTGAGGACATTTCAGGAGACACGCGTGTACATCTCACAACATGTACACCGGCCCTCAACAAGAACACATTTTTCATCACTGATAATGATTTTGCCCAGGAAAAGTTTTGTATGTCTCGTAATATATTGCAATGTTAATAGTAATATTAGCTTTTTCGCTACAAAGAAACATTTGGTATTTATTGGTCGAGCAGCCAGTAATGTTCCCGATTGAAGTTTATAAAATCTTTCTCTTAAAACATTTTTTATGACAACAAGTTTCTCAAGCGCACTAGCTGTTATCGCTCTTTTCAGAATTGATGGTAGTTTCCTTCCTAACTTTTAATTTGAAGTAGTGTGGAATATCAATATCTTGATTATGTCATAATTTTCTATTCGCTGCTCGGTGTTGTCCTCAGTGGACAGTTTTATATTTACATATGCTCTATCCCTAAAACTTTTACCCATAGCTAAAAACTATATATATATATATAAGACTTAAACACGAATATTCCATAGTCATAATTTATTTCATTGGAATCGTAAATACGATCCATCTATCTATATATATAGATATATATATTAAGAAATGGACAAGGTCCGACAATTTATTTATTAAAGACATTTTTATGTTTAACGTTGTTATTTATAGATACAAGTATTTAAGCAAATGCTCTGTTTATGATAAACAGTATTAAATAACATTTACCGACCTGAATGTCCGAGAAATTTTCATAGAAAATATTCGTTCTTTGACAGGCTTCGAACCTGCATCCTATACGGAACCGTCATTTACGCTGACGTGCCTAACCTCTGGGCCCCAAAGAACCTTTCGGTAGACAAGGTCGAATTTACTGCTATAAACTTCAATCTTCCATGAATCTCGTACATTCATAATCGTTCTGGCGTATCAAATGTAAACAAATGACGTCATATATTAAGAAATGGACAAGGTCCGACAATTTATTTATTAAAAGACATTTTTATGTTTAACGTTGTTATTTATAGATACAAGTATTTAAGCAAATGCTCTGTTTATGATAAACAGTATTAAATAACATTTACCGGCCTGAATGTCCGAGAAATTTTCATAGAAAATATTCGTTCTTTGACAGGATTCGAACCTGCATCCTATACGGAACCGCACCGTTAAGCTTATCAGACGATATGAAAGGAATTTGCTTAAAATAAATAGACAGAAGTTGTCTATATTATTTAAAGAAACATGCATTATTGAAAAAACGATGCCTAAAGACACACAAAGAAGTCTACCTTGCTACACAGGTTTCGACCTTAAGGTATCTTCAGGCAAGTTGAAGGATCATTCTACTTGCCCGAGGAGACCTCTCAGTCCAAACCAGGGTATCAAGATAGATTGCTTTTTATGTTTTTTAGCACATATATATATATATATATATATATATATATATATATATATATATATATATATATATATATATATATATATTAAAAAGAAGAGGGGTGCTGCAAACGTTTTTGGTTGTAATGTGGATTTATTGAGAAAAAATATTATACTTTGTTTTACATAATTTCACGACACGTGTTTCTGGTCTGGTCTCGCAAACTGTCTTCAGGTGAAAGTGGAGATTTTACATATTATTAAAAAATAATTAATTTTCTTCATGTTCAATGTGAATATTCTCGATATGAGACATTCTGTTTGTGTGTTACAATCCGAATTTTCTTTCTAGAATTGTCAATGAAGAGTTCTGCGTGAAGGGTCATAAACAATTAAGGTTTGTCCAGCGAGTAGTTATCGGCATTTAATCTTTTAATGTTTTAGTGACCTCTATGTGCTCTTGGATCTGTTTCTATTTTGGCGTGTTCCTGTCAGCATGCGTGTATATATGCTTAGTTCCATACTATCACTTACTCAGAATATTCTGTAGATACACAGTGAGTTTTTTCTCACACCTCTGAGTTAACAAGGCCTATAAATAAGTCTTGTGTGCCGAAATATCTATTCGAATGAGATAATTTTGGATTTCTATTCTATGTAATATATATATATATATATAGATAGATAGATAGATTTACTTATTTAAAAAATATGGTTCCATCGCTACACAGGAATAACCATGATTCAAAAACAGAAGCGAAAAACTTCAAATTCAATTATACAATTAAATTAAAGTCCCTAGTTGTTTCATTTTCAAGTGCATTTTGGAAAAAACTTATTTTGAAATTTACGGAGCTTTATAAGCACATATATACATAATATTAGTTACTATGGATATGGGAAAAACAATCATTTTAACAAGGGGCGGAAGGTATTCTTTTTCACTGACAACTATTTTTGAAACAACATATATATATTCTATGTAACGAAATCAACCTGATTGGCCAATAATATCAGAGTAAATGATAAATAGTTATACATGACAAATATATATCAATATATAGAGGCTGAGATAGATAGATAGATAGATAGATAGATAGATAGATAGATAGGAAAGGTGAAATGTTAATAGAGTTAGAATTAAGGATATATAAAATGCTGAAGAACTATAGATTATACATATGGCAGTTCTTTCGTATTATTTTGATATAAGTATATATATATATATATGTGTGTGTGTGTTTGTTTGCATATATGTATGAATGAAGGTACGCATATATATAGACAGATAGATATGAACAGACTGAGATAGATAGATAGATAGATAGATAGATAGATAGATAGATAGATAGATAGATATGAACAGACTGAGACTGAGATGGATAGAAGACACAAGTAAATATATATATATATATATATATATATATATATATATATATATATATATATATATGAACTGTAATACGATGATAGTTATGAACATAGATAGATAGATAGATAGATTGAAAGGAACAGAACTTTAGACGATAGATAGATATGAAGAGAGGAGCACTTTTAGATACATTTGAATATATATATATATATATATATATATATATATATATATATATATATATATATATATATATATATTGAAACTGTGATAAAATGGCAGACATGAACATAAATAGCAATATTGATAGATACAGTGGATGTATATAGAGTCAGGATAAAATAGATTGATAGTAACAGAATGATAGATTGATATATATATATATATATATATATATATATATATATATATGTGTGTGTGTGTGTGTGTGTGTTTGCGTGTACATGCGTGTAAAGATAGATAGATAAATAGGTATGTATATATAGCCATAATTAGATAGATAGATAGATTGATAGATATCGTTGTGTATATGCTGCTGGCAATGTTGCTGATTTATTTTTCTATTCCGAATGTAACATCTTTTTTTTTCAGAATTTTGAACAAAACCCATCTCGTTAGTTGACAAATACTTAGCGCTTCCCAATGCCCATATCGCAGATAACGAGAAACAGAAATATGCCCACGGACTCTCCAAAGCAGAGAAGTCTTTTCCTGATTGCAAAACACTCAATGGCCGATTTATTTATGTGTTGTTTCGCCAGTCGATCTCTTTTTTATGTCCCCCCTAACGCCCATGGACATTAAGAAATGGCGCTAAGTGTAAACAAATAAAACTGGTCGAATAAATATTTTCAAGCAAGGTGATTCTCATTGTATATTATCCACACCGACAAGGTCCAGTTTATTTGAAATAAACGGAAAAAATGTGTTTTGCTTCGTTTTACTGTTTGCATTGTTATATATATATATATATATATATATATATATATATAATTTTTTTTCGTTTTTTATGTTTCTATTTTTATCTAATTCTTTCCTACTTTTCTACGTTTCTGGATTTTAGTTGTTCTTCCTCAGGGTATTTTCTTCTCCATTTGGATTGTTTGTAATATTTTAGTTCTTTTTTGTATATATATATTGATTAATTCATTTCTCTTCATATTTCTTTCTTACATACATATTTTCCCCTTATTTTTCATAGTTTGGTGTCTTCCTTCTCTGTTCTTCGATTTGTAGGATCTACAGTATATACAATAAGAAATTGTGTAAGTACTGACACCGAGGAACAATTTTCCGCCAGGTATATAAATAGCGGTGCCAGGCTACTGACTATAGTGATTATTGATTGACTATTGAGTGGAACTATCCAGTCGAATTAATGTGAATTATTGGGCGCCGATGATTTTGATTTTGTTTTAGGATTTACGGAACGTTAAGACGAGTCGCATTACTAATGAGGTATTCACTGAAATGGTTAATTATCGTTGTGTGGCACCATGCATAAGTTGGCAGGCTGAAAAGAAATATTCATAAATATATGATTTGTTTTTTACGGTTTGTCAACCATTTGATAATTATGTAGAGCTGAAAAATATTTGGGTTTTGAGAATAATTCTTTAATTGCGTTCAAGCGATCTGGGAGAAAGAAAGAGAAGAAGAAGAAAAAGAAAGAAAAAAATATAATACGAAAACCAGGTCATAAGCGAACACACACACGCACGATTGATACATAACAGATGTTGGAAGGTATCCCGGTCAAGCACCTGACCTACTTCCGTGTCCACGAAAAATGGAAGTTTGTTATCAATTTGGTTGAAGAAATAAAGTTTAGAGACAATGGAAAAAAATATGATAGGTAACAGGTGGGAAGTTTAATCTAAGGATATGCAGGCAAACCATTAATACGAAAACCCAGACCATTCCAGAATTGAAAATAAAGCCACACAAGAATGATGTTGGCTGAAAATGTTTTTGAGATAATGAAAAATTTTATTATCAGGCCTTTGGCCGCGAAAGAAAAGTGAAGTATTTTATTAGTTCACGAAAACGCCACCCAGTCTGGGGAAATCCTTTCTTAGATCGTATCCAATTAGCGATAAACTGTTTGACAAATACCGCGTGTAAAAAAACCGAGAGCGTCATTTCGGTCACGTACAAAAAAGGGCAATTTAAATTTTGTTTTTTAAGCAAGGTGTTTTTCCCCAGAACAAAGCCACGGATTGTCCACGCCCGATTAAAGACGTCACGAAGGAAGGAGGAAAGATACCGACCAGAGCCTCATTGGCCAAAGGCGGTCACATGATACATGAGGGAGGAGGAGAGACACCCGACCAGGACCCCATTGGCCGAGAGCGGTCACATGACGTGCGAGAGAGAGGAGGAAAGATGCCGACCAGGACCCCATTGGCTGAGAGAGCGTTCACATGACATACGAAGGAGCGGGGAAGGGGTATACGCCCCAGAGGCACAGTAAGGGAGAGGAGGAAAGTAAGTTACCGAAAATGGAAAATCCCTAATCAGAAATAAGAAGGTGATACGTATTTAGAATTATCAAGAAAACCCCTGGCGCCGACAGACCCACCCTCAGTTTTGACTGCATCAATAAAAGCGAGAACCCAACCGACAGAAATCAGTGGCAGCGCGGACGGCGAGAGAGAGTTTTGCGCTGCGGACGGCGAGGGAGTTTGAGTGCGGACGGCGGGCCCGGTTCATTCGCCCCCTTGCGGGCAAGAGAAGCCAAAGTGAAGCAGCCCGTTTGGCCTAAGTGGAGAAATTGGAATCAGAGCAAGCTGAAGAGAAGAAGTTAATTCGCGCACTGATGGCGGAGATGAGTGAACAATAATTCAGACTCTGAAGAGAGTTTAGTTGCAGCCACGGACGGCGAGAGAGATCAGCCGTGAACGACAGGCAGAGAATTGCAGCCACGGACGGCGAGAGAGATCAGCCGTGAACGACAGAGAGGAGTTTGCGCTGCGGATATGAGAGATCAGCCGTGAACGACAAGCAGAGATCAGCGCCCAGTGTTGAAAAACCAAACCACACCCCGAAATGCAAATTTCTAGAGAGCAGGCTACTCGAAGCCTTAAAGTTGCTTGGTAGAAGCGTGGTGCCACAGTCCACAGAACGGGTCGGGAGGTAGTAATAATCTTGTGTAACGAGCAATTAGATATAAAATGTGTTTTACTTTTTTCTTCAATAATTTTGACCTTGTGAGTTTTTATTTTCTTGTGTGTTTATCACCCCGTTGAACTCAGCTTGCATACGGCCCAATCCCTGTTTGATCCCGTCTGTCTAAGATCTAATCACAACGTGGGTAGGCAGACCGGAGATCAGTGCAGTTACCCTGGTAACCAGGCGTTGGAAGCGGGTTGGGAACGACGAGGTTGGTATTCATCTAACCAAAGGGTTAGAACGTCACACTTGGAGCAGCGAGGAGCGAACAGCTGACGCCGCGAACGGGATCGAACGACACAGACGACGCTGCGACCAGGGGGGACGACGTCACATTTGGTTGACTGTTACTTCTTTGTTCTTGTTAAGTATTTATATGCGGTTTAATTAAATACTTTTCTATCTTCACATTGAAGCCTTGCATCATACTCAAGCATTAACGGCCACCGTACTACATCATATATATATATATATATATATATATATATATATATCAAATATGTGGTGCAGTTCAATTTATATTACATGAGTCAATCGTACAAAAATTAGATTAATAGACTCTCTGAAATTTAAAATAATTCACCTTAGCGTCGCGACTACACGCTCCATAATGTTCTATTCGTTAATAACAACACATTCCTCACAAAAACATATTTCGATTCGCGTTTAATTTTTCAAGTCCACTATTACCTGGACTACTAAAAAAAAAAAATTCCCATTCCTGAAGATAGCTGAATGTACAGCCGAAAGTACTAGCAGATTAAAAAAGACCTTATATGAAGTGAAGTTATTAAAAACAAAGATCATAACATATATCGAGCGGTTAATATAACTTTAATAAATTTGTTTGCGAAGATGTTTTTCGCCATTTATATCATTAACTTTACTAATCTTCTTTTTGTATGAATGATACATATATATATATATATATATATGTGTGTGTGTGTGTGTGAAAATATATAGAAAATAGGAAGGAACTGGTTAGGTAAATAATCCAAAGTCCCTCAGTATTTTAGTTATTATTTTTAAAAATAGTGCTCGATACAAAAAGTAGAGCATAAATATAATATTTATTTAAAATATGATTCCAAATCGCGACATAAGAAGTCCCATGTTTCAAAAAAATTTGGATTCCAAAAATTTCGCTTGAAGATGGAACAGAGCTTATTTTAACTCAATTTAATTTAAATAATTTAAATAATTTTAATAATTATATTGAAGTTTTCGGCTCTTGTTTTGAAACATGGGACTTCTTATGTCGCGATTTGGAATCATATTTTTAAATAAATAATTATATATATATATATATATATATATATATATATATATATATATATATTAATTTGACAATATGTAGACATGGAAAACTAAACCAAATTCTTGGTAAAAAAAAAGTTGACAAATATCCAGAAAGAGGTTTCTCTTTTAAACTTGCCTTAAATAATTTTAATAATTATATTGAAGTTTTCGGCTCTTGTTTTGAAACATGGGACTTCTTATATCGCGATTTGGAATCATATTTTTAAATAATTATATATATATATATATATATATATATATATATATATATATATATATATATATATATTGTTAATTTGACAATATGTAGACATGGAAAACTAAACCAAATTCTTGGTAAAAAAAAAGTGACAAATATCCAGAAAGAGGTTTCTCTTTTTTTTAAACTTGCCTTGATAAACTTGGTTTGACTATACGTGTGTGTGTGTGTGTGTGCACGCGGGCGCGCGTGTGGGTGGGGCGTGGATGTGTGTAAATGCAAGAGGTATAAGTGGAGCCAAAACAAAATGCTGTCCACTCGCATCCGAGGATGCCAGTTTACTAGGGCGGCTAATCAATCCCTGCTGCAGATCCCAGCTCAGCCATATATGTGATTGCTCAATACTCACAGAATCAACTGTGATTTATGCTGCAGCTGTGCTGAGTAGAACTGAGTTATAATGTCTGGAATACAACTCGTTAATTTGCATGATTAACAGTCTAAAGTACCCCAGAGCGCGATTTCCTGCTCGCACAAACATCGGTGGCTGCCAAGCTGTTCTGTCAACCCAATTACACTCACAATGCTTGGATCAAAACGTGGTATAGTTTTCTGGCAATTTACAAATTTGCCACACGCTGGTATCACCTTTCTCAGACCCACGACATAAAGGTCAGCTTCCTAACAATTGGTGAAATTCGAACCCGAGTATCATGGTCAGAAAAGCGTATGTGTTCCCAATCGTATATATATATATATATATATATATATATATATATAGATAGATAGATAGATAGATAGATAGATAGATCGATAGATAGATAGATACACCTAGTGAGCCAAACAAACCTACCTAGGTTTCGCCTAAACGGATCGTCAGGGAAAGTAAGGCACTTACTAGGTAGGTTGTCTGGCACACTAGGTTTATCTAGGTCTGCTCTACGGTTGTATTGAGCTCTTTTGTTAGTTAGTTGTTTACTCGTATCGGGTTTTTTTCCTTGGTCTTCAGACCTGCATCTGTGCGATTTTTTTGTCGACAGAAGTTCATGTTTGTAGCTCTTTCTTTTTTTAAAACCTTTTTTTCCCTCGAGATTGATTATTAGCAAATCAAAAATTCGAGGCTTTTTCGAAACGAGTCTAGTTATCCACATATATATATATATATATATATATATATATATATATATATATATATATATATATTGTGTATTCGTTTTAGTTTATATATAATTATTCTTCATATTTCTGCTACACGTCTTTCCGGTCTCGTGACCTTCTTCAGGCAAATAAAAGAGTCAATTTTTTAAGGAATAATTTTTAAAAGAAATAAATGTTCCTTTTATTTGTTCTTTTAATGTTTCATTGTTCGTTTTCTTTATTTTGACCTCATTTCTGGATCGTTGCCAAAAAGTTAATTTCTGCCTAAGTGGTCATAAAATCATTAGGTTTGGTCTAAGAGGTGCTGATCATAGATGTGTTGATGAGAGATGGTTTTCTATCCCTACATTACCCTTTATACTGTCAAATCTATTTCCATTTTTGTGTGTCGTTACAGTTAGAGATAGTTATTTCATTGTTTCGTTGTTGCTCACATAGTTCGCCCCATGGTATCATAAGCAGCTTCCTGTAGAACCACCTTTCTTTTGTTTCAAGACACTTCTTTATCTCTGAGGAGATTGTCTAGCATTCGCAGCCATACAGCAAGACAAACCAAAGTAGATTAATAAAAAAAAAAATAAGATGTTAAGGAAACATTATGATAAAAGTGTTAACTTCGTTATTTTTATTTTTATTAATACTATTGAATATAGTTCTTTATTTTTTCCATTCTTGTATTAATTTCACCCCAAGGAAAACAATAAACCCACTAAGAGAAATGTTTTTTTTTGTTTTTTTTTTTGAGTGTTATATAATATCAAAGGTGAAAAAAAAAACAATATTAAGAAACGAGAAGAATACCAGATCAGGAATTTAGAAGATAGGAAATAACGATTGAAATTGCATATACATTTTTGAAGAACAAATTTGACTGTGAAGCAAGAAGCGAAAAGATAATTCCAGAAGAAGTAAGATAAAAGAAACTACTAACATAGAACTTACGGCTACATATAGCCATTTCAACTGTAAAAATGATGAGACCTTGCTGTTATACATACATACAGATATTTATATAGAGAGAATTTAAGTATTTCCTAATTTCCATCATCGAAATTTATGATGCCTTCTCTCCTCAACATAATATCTATGCTGCTGACTTAATGGTGAGTCTAATCGGTTCTACAGACTCAAATTGTCAGCTGATCTAAAAAAATATCATCTATCTGTTGTTAACTGGTGCAAGAAATAACTTGTTAATTTTAATGCCTCCAAAACGAAACTGCTTTCTTTTAATCGTTTGAGAAAACCTGTTTTCAACAGCAATGTTGAAGTTAACCTTCAGGAAACTGACACCATGCTTTTTCTCAGACTAACATTTTCCGCTAACATGAAGTGGAAAGATTATATTGAAACAGTTACTAGTTTCTGTCTATATATGAGGTATTATGTACACTATTTACATTATTCGCACTATTGTCCTCATCTTTGTCGCCATATCCTTTACAAAGTGTCGGCCCTTCAGTATCTGTCTGTATTTCTGAGATGAGGTATTATGTACACTATTTACATTAATCGGACTATTGTCATCATCTTTGTTGCCATATTTATCACTAAGTTTCGGCCCTCGAGTATCTGCCTATATCCTGATATGAGGTATTATGTACACTATTTACATTATTCGGACTATTGTCTTCATCTTTGTCGCCATATTTATTACAACGTTTCATATGTCCGAAACTCCGCCCACTTCGTGGAAATAATAAACGATACTCCCATCCTATCCAACCAGATGGTGAGCTTAGACGTGGTGAGTTTTTTCACAAAGGTACCCACGGAGGTGGCACTCTCAGTAGTCAGAGACAGATTGGCCTCTGACTCATCCCTAGAAGAACGGACTAGTATTCCAGTAGATAATCTGATGGGGATGTTGACATTCTGTATACAAACAACACACTTCGGAATAGGATCACACATATATCGACAGGATATGGGCTTAGCAATGGGCTCGCCATTATCACCAGCACTGGTAAATATATACAAGGAATACTTTGAGGAAATGTCATTAGAATCTACATCTCTAAAGCCAACTATAATGTTAAGGTACGTAGATGACACCATAGGATGAAGATGTTCAGGTTTTACTGGACCACCTAAACTCAATAAGCCCTTCGATACTGTTCACACTGGGGAAACAGAGCAACAGCACACTCCCATTCCTGGATGTTCTAATATCTCGAACAGAGCATGGGTTCAAGACATCCGTATACCGCAAACTGACATTCACTGGACAGTACCTCAATTTCAACTCACACTATTCATACAACGTAAACAAATAATTGGTCAGTATAAGTAGTACTCTACAACGTAAAAACAACCCTGGGTACATGGTAGCAACCCAAAAAACTGGGGTAGGTGGGTACAAGAGGAGGACAACAACACTCAGAAAACGATCTGCCTGCGTTATGTGAAGGGGTTATCAGAGAAAATACAAAGGATCTGCGGTCTATATAACATCAGGACAACCTTCAAATCTTTACGACACCGCGCAGATATCTCTCCCGAGTAAGACCCCCCATAGACGAGAAAATGACTAAAGACTGTGTGTACGCTATCCCGTGCAGGCACAGTAAGAATTATAAAGGAGAGACAGGCCGCCCCCCACTTAAGTTAAGGCTTCAAGAAAACCAGAAAGCTGTAACACGAGGGGAAGCGGAAAAATCAGGGGTGGCTGACCATATATGGTGAGTAAAGGGAGATCACCGTCCTCTGTTGGATCAGGTTGAGATCATAGACAATGACCACCATTGGGAAATTCGTAAACTTAAGGAATCAGCACATATGCTAGGCCACAAAAATCTCCTGATCCGACCAAGCATAGAAATAAGTACAATATGGGAACCAGTAATAAGGAAAGCGATAATAACAAGAAAAATTACAATATGAGCTCTGCCAAAAACATGGATTGATAACTGCGAAACTTGCAATATGAGCACTGGTAAAAATGGTTGCTAAGACATTAAGTTTATAATACCCAGAAATTCATACACATGTCCTCAAGGACATTGCACAGTGCATAAAGGCTTTGGTTAGATCCACTGACAGGACCAAAGGGTGTAAGTTCAATACCCGGTCAAGACAGTGGAGAACTTTCAGAGGTAAATTAACAGGAGATAACTGATAACTGACATAACATGGCACGTGGAAATGAAATAAAGGGTTCAGTACGACATTCGAATCACTTGAAGAAAGCCGAAGCGTACAAAACGTTGTAATAAATATGGCGACAAAGATGAGGACAATAATCCGAATAATGTAAATAAAGTTACTGGTTTGCTGCTAGGATAATTTGTTCACAGTTTGTTGATGACAATTGTTCACTCGAGAATCTATATTACATATTTATAAGTCTACCCTTGATCCATGCTCTGGATATTACTGTCATATATAGCCTGGTGCTACTGCTATATATTCAGATATTCTTGATAGAAATCCAAAAAAGAATCTGTCATTTTATTTGTCCAGACCTGGCATCTCGGCTGCGACCAATTTCCCACCGCCGTACCTTAGCTTCCCTGTGAGATTTTTATAAATATTTTCATGTTCCGATTAACTTTCCTCTATTCATTGGTGTTTTATTTCTAAAAGTTGTTTTCCCTATTCCCCACCGGACAGGCAAATTGTACGTATGGCAATTAGTTATATGTGGCTTCCTGCAGAATCAAGGTAATTTTCTGATATTATAAAATCCAAGTTTTGTTGATAACGTCTACAACACAACAATAATGCATATCTTAAAACAATTTCTTAAATTATGAAAATATACCCAAAATCTGATCAGTAAATTATCAAGTGGTGAGCCAAACTTTCATTCGAATCTGTTAATTAATTTTGCCTTATCTGAATGGGTTTAACACAACAAAAGTTCCATAAAATTGAATGTACAGACACTCAAAAATGTAATTTTAATAGAACAAAGAGGTCTTTCAAATTTCACTAGTCAGTATATTCTGGTCTGCGAAATCATTCCGTAGAGGAAGTCCAACAATTGTTACCCTACCATGTGGTATAGGAGAAAATCTATCCCCGGCATTGTTCGATATTGGTCCCTCAGCTCCCTGAGTATTAGGACTTCATAGAGAATTAAGGTATTACGCTACCTGTAGTAAAATGGTAATTAAGAATTTGTTGCTTTGGTGTAATGAATACAGTGGTATATTTGGGCCAGTAATTCTGACTTAGTTTAAGATAAGACAGATTTTAAGACATTATTTTATGTTTATACATACAAATATTTAAGTATATACTATGTTTATAACAAACAGTATTAACATCATTTTCTGGCCTGAATGTCCGAGAAACGTTTATAGAAAATATGTCTCCGACAGGAATCGAACCTGTATCCTATTCAGAACCGTCATATAGACAGACTTCCTTTACCGATTTAGCCACAGAGGAGCGTTTCGTTTAGCAAGCTCGATTTTACTGTTTTTAAATTCATAATAAGCAGATTGAAGATCAGTCTTCCAGTGTAACCCCACCCCATTTTGGTGCCAACTCAGTGCATTTTCCAAATAAATATTACTTTCCTCTATGATAAACAGATTTTAAGAATTTAACCACAGTGCTAGATTGGGGGTTCTCATTTTTTCACCTGTAATATCTAAATGTAAGTTCTATGCTAACAGTTTCTTCACCCGCAATACTCGCTTTTCCTGTCAACTTTGACCTGCAAAAAATTAAATCTAGTGTCAATCGTTATCTTCTGTCTTCTTGTTCGTTAATCGTTTTCTTTTCTTAATAGAATTTCTTTTCCTCGTATTCTCTTATACTAAGTAGCTGTATTTTCTTGCTTAGTTGAGATAATTAAAAATCTAAGAACTACAAAATGTTCTGGAGACATCACGCAAGATAAAATATGAATTTAAGGATAACAAATGGTAATTGAAATACGATGGGAAATATTTTAAAATATAAATTATTTAAAAAGAAGTAAACAGAAGTATAGTCAGAAAAATCAATCATGTTAAAGTTAATGATATCATAAATCATTTTTCAGAAACGGTTTTATTTTACTGCTTATATCTCTGAGATGAGATACTATGATTACTTGTATTATTTACATTATTCTGACTGTTATCCTCATCTTCATTGCCATATTCATAACGTTTCGGTCTCTATATCTCTGAGATGAGGTATTATGATTACTTATATTATTTGCATTATCCTCATCGTCATTGCCATATTCACAACTATTCGGCCTCTATATCTCTGAGATGAGATATTATGATTACTTTTATTATTTACATTATTCGGATTGTTATTCTCCTCTTCGTTGCCATATTCACTACGTTTCGGCCTCTATATCTCTGAGATGAGGTATTATGATGACTTTTATTATTTGCATTATTCGGACTGTTATCCTCGTCTTCATTGCTATATTCACAACGTTTCGGCCTCTATATCTCTGAGATGAGGTATTGTGATTAATTTTATTTATCTGCATTATTCGGACTGTTATCCACATCTTCGTTGCCATATTCACAACGTTTCGGCCTCTATACCTCTGAGATGAGGTATTATGATTACTTGCATTATTCGGACAGTTATTTTCATATTCACTGACATATTCACAACGTTTCGGCCGTCTTACGCACCGGCCTTCTACTGGTAATTGGTATTTAGAACCGAACCCTATATTTTCTCCACCAAGGTGGATTGTTCTAGTTCTCCGTGTCATGCCTCTTCCGGTTGTCTCAGTTATTTTCTCTTTAATTCAACTTTCCGAGTATCTGTTCACTACTGATGTGGCCTGGTTCTAAATTCCAATCATGTGAAGAAGGTCGGATCGTACAACGATCGAAACGTTGTGAATATGGCGATGAAGTTGAGGATAGCAGTCCGAGTGATGTAAATAATGTAATTACTCATAATACCTCATCTCAGAGATATAGAGGCCGAAATGTTTTCAATATGACAAAGAAGATAAGGACGACAATAAGAATAATGTAAATAATGAAATTAATCATCATACCTCATCTCAGGGATATAGAGGTCGAAACGTCGTGAGTATAGCAATGATGATGAGGATAGCAGTCCGAATAATGAAAATAATGCAGGTTTATTTCTTTTTTTAGAGAAAATTTTCTTTTTCTATCATATTCACGACGTTTCGGCCTATATATCTCTGAGATGAGGTATTGTGATTAATTTTATTTATCTGCATTATTCGGACTGTTATCCACATCTTCATTGCCATATTCATGGTAGCAACCACAAAAAACTGAGGTAGGTGGGTACAAGAGGAGGACAACAACATTAAGAAAACAATCTGCCTGCCTTATGTGAAGGGGTTATCAGAGAAAATACAAAGGATCTACTGTCTATATAACATCAGGACAGCCTTCAAATCTTGACGCTATCCCGTGCAGGCACAGAAAGAATTATAAAGGAGAGACAGGCCGCCCCCCACTTAAGGTAAGGCTTCAAGAACACCAGAAAGCTGTAACACGTGGGGAAGTGGAAAAATCAGGGGTGGCTGACCACATGAGAAAAGGGAGATCACCGTCCTCTGTTGGATCAGGTTGAGATCATAGACAAGGAACACCATTGGAAAATTCGTAAACTTAAGGAATCAGCACATATGCTAGGCCACAAAATCTCCTGATCCGACCAAGCATAGCGTCGTGGTTAAAAAAAGAAAATACTTCAAAGTTGATTCCTACGTTTTTCGAGGCAATATTTTCCCACTAAGACACAAAAGTCTATTTATTTAACTTTCGGGCAGAACAGAGAATGGGATATTTTTAAACCATGTTTAACTTTCCTACTATTTTGGCAACAGAAATATCAAAAATATGTTTTCTTTCACAATATATCGAACGAAAACAGGTAAAAATAGTTCACAATTTTGGAACCCATGCACCGTGTTTGGGAGACGTTTAGACAATGGTTTGAAGACAAAATTCTTTTCTTACAACAAAATGATTTTGCTTTAGAGAAGTTTCTGTCACACACATGCCGACTTTCTCACAAACACATACATGCATAGATAGATAGATTTATAAGGAACAGGCATAGATAGATAGATAGATAGATAGATAGATAGATAGATAGATAATACATTAAGAAATAGACAAAGTCCGACAATTTATTAAAGACTTTTTTATGTTTAACATTCTTTTTATAGATACAAGTATTTAAGTAAATTGTCGGACTTTGTCCGTTTCTTAATATATGACGTAATTTGTTTACATTTGATACGCCATGAGGAGTTATGAATGTACGAGATTCATGGAAGATTGAAGTTTATAAGCAGTAAATTCGACCTTGCCAACCGAACTTTGTGGCCGAGAGGTTAGGCATGGCAAGCTAAATGACGGTTGGTATAAGATGCAGGTTCGAATCCTGTCAAAGGACAAATATTTTCTGTGAAGATTTCTCGATAATTCAGGCCGGTAAATGTTATTTAATACTGTTTATTATAAACAGAGCATTTACTTAAATACCTGTATCTATAAAAAGAGTGTTAAACATAAAAATGTGTTTAAGATATATAAATATATATATATATATATATATGCGTGTGTGTGTGTGTCTGTGTTTATATAGATATAGATAATTAGCAGGCACAGATAGATAGATAGTAGATAATCAAGCATAGTTAGATAGATAGACAGATAATGAAACAGGCACAGATATATATATATATATATATATATATATATATATATATATATATATATATACACACAAGTGTGTGTTTATATATATATATAGATATAGATAATGAACAGGCACAGATAGATAGATAATAAAACAGGCTATATATATATATATATATATATATATATATATATGTGTCTGTGCTGTATGTGTTTTAAGTGTGTGTGTTGTGTGCGTTTATATATATATATATATATATATATATATATATATATATATATATATATATATATATATATCTGATGAATTGATCGTATTTACATTCCAATGGAATAAATTATGACCATGGAATATTAGTGTTTTAAGCCTTTTTATATATATATATATATATATATATATATATATATATATATAGATAGATAGATAGATAGATATGCAAAAGTAGTAAGGACATTTTACCAGCCATGTCACTTCGCAAATTCAGAACAAAACTTCAAAATACTGTCTTATTTATACTGCCATATGCTTCGTTTCAACAGATTTCACTGTAATATCGTAATGTTCCCTTATATCTATCTAACTATTTATTTATCTATCTATAATTTTATAAACGTTATTTTATTGGTTTGATTTGTTTGTTTTTATTGACGCTCATGATTTTCCTTTTCAAAAATATACTCAACCGTTCTATATCAATGAAAATTATACCGAATAAAAAATTTTTAATAGCATATAAATGCAATCTGCTACTACCTATGACGATATCAATCTTATATTTTTATCTTTTATACTCACATATTATGGAGTCCCGCCAGCAAGAAATTTTCTACCAACTTAGAATAATCATATCAAGCGCAAAAATATACTATTTTTCACTTTCGATAACACAGAAAGGAAGGCATTATTTTTAGTGTTTACAACTTAAATAACTAAAACCATATATATATGTAATAAATCACCTGGGCCCAGTAAAATAGCATTTTAATGAGAAATAATCTTGCATGTTGTTGATATGTATGTAAAAGTGTAGAGGCATTTTCGACGAGGATCCAACGATAAAAACAATATGTATGTTCCACACACAACAATAACGCTTTCACGTAGGCTAAGTCTTCACATGAATAATACTTCGAATATTTCTAAACACTTACAACAACATAACTGACCAAACTCGAAATTCAGAAAAAACCTCGTTAAAAATAACTCCATATTTTCCACGAAAAGAATAAGCACAAACTTAAAACTCTCGAAGCTATTTTTATCAAAAAATTGAAGCCAAACCTCAATAAAAATAATTACGAATACTCGACAAACATTTTAAAATGTGTACAACAGATAGTCTTTAAATGTTAGTCTTTTTCATTAATAGTGTTTCTTTTATCTAGCATCTACTCAAGGCCGGAAATTTCTACAGCATAGCTAGTTAACTCCCCTTAAACGGTGTCTGTCAACCAGACATGACACAACGTTCGTGACTTCACATATAAATATAGTAATCTTCGGATGACCACAACAATTGTTGTCCTTCGCAGCCATGAAATTAAAATACATACTCTATATTTAACAGTGCCCTGATGATGACATTATGCTATGTCGAAAGTACTCGGAATGAATACAGTATGAATCAACACGGTGTTTTCCTCTCGTCTTTTAACAATCGCACAAAAAAGCTTATTCGCGAATATGAAACGATCGTATCGAAAATAAGTAGACAAAAATGTGTCTAAATTATTTAACGAGAGCTGTCTAAATATATATATATATATATATATATATATATATATATATATATATATATATATATATATATATCAGTGTATCTTTATCTGACATTATTTCCTATTGTCCTAAACGTTATTTTATGGATACCCATTTTTCGGTAGACGCTCTATCAAAATAACGGCCTCCAGCCTTTCATTTGAAATATTAAATAAAGAGTATCTGTACTCATTGTGGGTTGGAACTCACTTTCATCTTTGTAGGTCGGTCCAAAGTCTGTTATGGATTGCTATAGATCAGTTGAAAGAGTCCGTCACATTCTTAGCAATTTTTCCTTGTTCGAGAGCACCTTTTCAGTATGAGGCCTCTCAAATAAACAGGTAGTCGTAATTTACATCGTTTATAAAAGCATGGCGTCTACTGAAACATGGTTATCCATTTTTGGGTAGCGTACGCGCAGGGACGGTTCCGTCGAAGGACAGATTCGCCAGTGAGGAAAATTAGACTGAAGGGAGGCGGCCCTGGGAAACAACTTTTCGAGGCTGCACCATCTCAGTGCACTAGAGTGAGGGATCGGCGCTAGCACCAACGCCAGCGCAACGGACGTGGCCGGGGCTCGCGCAATTTTTGTGCCTTGCCCGGGTGTATGCACTCGGGCTCCCCATATTAAACCGATCTTGTGCCACAACCTGACCTCAGGGGTGGTTCGTTAAATAAAATTATATGGAAATATAGTAGCCAATTAAGTTAAACCTATAGTATGGAAATTTGAATTTGTTTTTTTATGCCGATATTATATATATATATATATATATATATATATATATATATATATATAATTTTTATGTATTACTGGGTATGTTTTGTATTTTACTTATCTTTACAAATTTTACATGAATAATATATTTATCGATAAACTGTTTTTTATTTTATTCCTTATATAAGGAACAAATCATACATATTTTTAATATATTTTCTTAATATAAACTATTTAATTACGATTTATTGGTAATCGTATTATGCATCTTATTTGTAAGCATAATTTGTCATATTTTAGTGTGAACATTTTTTTATATAATTAAAAAATTCATTTTATATAACTCATTTTTTGGGAATTATATTATTTTCACTTCATCTTTCTTATAACCTCTATTTGGGGTCATAAGATTAATATCTGGGTTGAATTTATTGAACCTCTTTCCCTTTAAGACAGCTCACTTCTGATATCTTCCTTCACACAAGTCGGACAATCTGTCCCGACGAAGCTTCGATAGGGGTTTAATTCTATATCAATTCAACTGCTGTCTTTTTTAACTGTTAAATTTAAAACTCTAGTTCCGACACTGAATAGTGTCCATCCGTTTGGGTTGAATAAGACTGACGTACTTTTCGTCGGTTGAAATATACTATACCCATGAAGTAATTTTGGATTTCTCTGTTATGTAATTTATATGCATTATTATAATAAATGCATTATGCTCTATTTTGTGGATAAGTTTTAATATTTTATATTATTATGACCCACTTAGTTTATATACGAACAGTTTTTTTTTAAATATATATGTTTGTTTGTGTGTTTGCCTGCAAAGAGAAAGATGAAGGGGGGGATAAAAGTTTGAAAAGTAAAACTTTTCAAGTGTTTTTCAGTCAAAGCCTCAAGTGTAGATATATTCTCACTAAAGATATTGGAAAAATGACTGACTCATTTTCCTGTCCTAGAAAGTGTGTCAATCCATCTGCTAATTTTTATCTCAGATAATTTTATCCTATCGGACCGAAAACTGAGTAAGACTTCCATATTTCTGCCGGGGTTATTCAATCTTCATACTACAGGATTGTCTGTTTGACAACACAAACGCAACGTTTCAAGCCTTTTACTAATTCAATAGCAAAAGTTCAAATAAGCTCCGTTCACCTTTTTAACCTTTACAGCTAGACGTCGTCACTCTAAGCGTGTGGGCTCGAATCAGCAACATTTCTTCCACATTCCATTTGTAATGAAGAAGTACCACTCACAGTGATTATTTCCCAAGGACTGCTATTTTGGGCGGTACAAACTCCTACGTTTGTTCTTCCTGTATGATAAAATCTCAAACA
>CAHIKZ030005442.1:300000-380000 GCA_903632075.3 Acanthosepion pharaonis | reverse complement strand
AGAAATTGACATTTTTATAAAATGAGGCGTTTTACACTTCATCAAAATTATAGAACCAGGGGGTATAAATTGTTAGATCTAGGGTAATTCCAACGTTTTTACTTCAGTTAGAGATTAGCAATCACTGCGTAAAGGTGTCACCTTGCATAAAGCAAGCAAACCTACCGAAGTTGAGCGTTCTCGAATTCTAGATTTCCATAATCAAGGTTTGTCACAGCGGGCGATCGCAGCTAAGGTAAATCGCAGTAAAACTGATTTGCAATTTTCTAAAGGACAATGAGAATTATGGAAACGCAAATTCTACTGATAGGCCCAAACATTTATCTGGCATTGAGTAGGAGAATAAGACGGCTTGTTGTGAAAGCCAGTCGACTTTCTTCCAATCAAATTAAGGCAGCCACAGATGCTGATTGAAGTCCAGTAACCATCATACGACACTTAGGACAAAAAGGCATGGTAAATAAAAAGCGCAAACAAATTCCTCGGCTGCTTCCACGTCACAAAGTGAACCGTTTAAGGTTTGGTCGTGAATACCAAACCTGGGACATTGAGAAGTGGAAGAAAGTCCTGTTTTCTGATGAGAAAAAATTCAATATGGATGGTCCTGATGGCTTCCAACGATATTGGCAAAACAAAAAGATGCCTTGTGAAGTTTTTTCCACACGTCATACTGGTGGAGTGTCCCTAATGATATGGGGTGCCTTTTCTTACAGAGGGACGATGGAGCTCCAGGTGATGCAGGGTCGTCAGACAATGGCTGGTTATGTTAGCATGCTACAAAAAGCATCGTTGGTGACGGGGGGGGGGGCAATCATTTGTGCGGGTATGGATGGTTATTCCAACAGGATAATGCTGAAATACACGCTGCATGCCGGACCTTGACCTTTCTACAAGAAAATGGGGTCAATCTCTTGAGACATCCTACATGCTCACCGGACATAAACCCAATTGAAAATGTTTGGGGATGGATGGCAAGAGATGTTTATCGAAATGGCAAAAAATATTCAACAAAAAATGAACTCCGTGAAGCTATCTTCAGAAGCTGGGGAAATACTCCTCGCAGCCTAAGGGAAACGCAAATTTCTAGCATGTCCTAAAGAATTTTTGAAGTCATCAATATCAGTGGAGGTAAGAATCATTATTAAATTTGGTTGCTGAATGTTTCCGTACACTTTTCGTACACTTTTGGTACAATTTCGTAGAATTTTTGTCTCTGATCCTATAAGTGTAAAACGCACCATTTTATAGAAATGTCAATTTCTCAATAAAATGTTCTGATTATAACTTTTTGTCTACATAATCTTTTAGATTATAAAATTAGTAACCCTAAGTAAGAAATGTTTAAAATTTTTCTATGAAAAACAGTATTTTAAAAAAAAAATTCAAGTGGTCTTAAATTTTTGATCAGGAGTTTATATATATATATATTTTTTCTCCTCCTCATTACACATTTTCCTGTTAATTTAATCTAAGTTAAATCTTCCGTACAGGCCTGTAGAGCGGGAGTGAAACCGCTTGCTTCGCTTTTAAAAATGTCATGTAATATTAAGCTACACACTTTCATTTCTTTAATTAGATTATTTACCTTTCAAAATATATATATATATACATATGTGTGTGTGTGTGTGTGCGCGTGCGTGTATGTATGTGTGTGCGCATGTATGTGTGTTTATAAGTGTCAAATTTCCGGTATGATTAAAAATTTATCTGTAAAAGGCATTATGAATAAAGACAAAACGAAAATATATTTTAGTCGAAGCGTTTCATCCTCTGATGGATTTATAAAGGCAAATGTACGGCTTTTATTTTCAAGCAAGCATTTATAAAGATAACTAAAAAAAATCTTCATCCTTTTGTTTAACTTCTTCTTACAAATACATAATTGCCAAATAAAAATCATTACACTGATAGCCTCCATTAGAGGATGTAACGCGTTGGCGAATATTTTCTCGATTTGTCTTTATCCATATATATATATATATATATATATATATATATATATATATATATATATATATATATATATATATTCCACCAACATATATGAACACCGGAAATTAGAATGAAAGGTGAAAAAGGAGGTAAAATGTAGGAGGAACAGCAGAAGTTAGATTGGAAAAAAATCTAAAATAATTGTCGGACTTTGTCCATTTCATAATGTGTGACGTCATTTGTTTAAATTTGGATACGCCATGAGCAGATATGAATCTACGTGAGAGATTCATGAAAGTTTTAAATACAGTAAATTCCATTTTGCTAATAGAACCCTCCTTCGTAGCCAAATCGGTAAAGGCATGTCAAGCTAAATGATGATTACGTATAGAATACAGGTTCGAATCCTGTCGGAGGACGAATATTTTCTGTGAAAATTTCTCGGACATCCAGGCCGGTAAATGTTGTTTAATACTGCTATAAACACAGCATTTACTTAAATATTTTAATCTATAAAAAGAATGTATGAACATAAAAATGTCTTAAAATAAAGGAAAAATATATAATTTTATTCATTTTACATTCTTTCATATATCCAAAAGTTACTTGCTCAAATGCCTGCACTTAGATAAAATCTCAGTTCTCTCATTAAACAGCACATCCTTGTTAGGATATGTAGCGAGAAACAACTTCTCCTCTTGACAAAGTCGGCAGCGGTTGACACGGACTCTGCCTAGATTCAACTTTGTAATTATACACCACTTTGTATATTAATTTCTGCCATTTATTTCTCTAAACCTCTAAATACAATCCGCAAGTTTGTTGTCACTCTGTGATTTTCCATTCTAAAGAAAAACGTTCAACCCCGCAATCTGGAGGTTGTTGGTGACGTCACTAACTATTGTTTTAGGGATTTTCCTCATAAAAATCACAACGTTTCTCTCATCAACTGCTTTTTTTCTCCTGGACTAATCTGTTCCACGCCTGGTGGTCCGTATACAAATAGCTTTTTTTTTCTATTTCAGAGCATTCCAAAATGATGTTTCGGTTATGCCTAATGTTTGTCCATTAACCCTGATCGATTTTACGTCTTTTCTCGCATTCAAAATGGTTTGCTTTTATTCCATAGACATTTCTTTCTCCTCTTCATATTTATTTCCTCATTTTAAGAAGAAATATAGTTTCTGCATGTGAAAACCCAGCCTAAAACCAAGAGTAGTCATTCAAAGCTATTTAATGTTTAAACAATTAATCTAAAAGGTAACAACTGGGCAACAAGAAACACCTGTCAGTCACGTGTTACAACAGATTTGCTATCTAAAAACCGGTGTGAATTCAAACAAAAGTTGTAATGTGCTAAATACCAGGGATAAAAATCTGAAAGATTGATCTCTTGTCTGATATTCATAATTTGATCTTAAATACAAATGCATTCAGGGAACAATAAAAAAAGGAATTGGCCTTGCAGTGGCAATAACTTGGGAGGTTATTATATATATATATATATATATATATATATATATATATATATATATAGGTAACTATGCTCGTCTCGAAAAACCTTCGAATCTTTGATTTGTCAAAAATCAAATCAATCTCGAAGGAAAAAAGGTTTTAAAAAAAGAAAGAGCCAGGAACATGAAAGTCTGTCGAAAAAATCGCACAGATACAGGTTCTAAGCCCAAAGAAAAAAAACCCGATACGAGTAAACAACTAATTAAAAAGAGCTCAATACGACCGTAGACCAGACCTGACGAACCGCTTAGGTGAAACCTGGGTAGGTTTGTCTGACTCACTAAGTTTGACTATATATATATATATATAAAGCTCAAACACTAATATTCCATGACTATAATTTATTATATTGGAATCGATTCCGATTCCAATGTAATAAATTATAACCATGCAACATTAGTGTTTGAACCTTTTATATTACATTCTTACTCAGTGCTGAACATTTAGTTCTACCTGGATTCTATCCTCTTGGGAATTTATATATATATATATATATATATATATAAAGAAAGAACACTAAGATAAACCGGTGTTCTTATAGATATTTTTGATTCTACAATATATATATAAAGAAAGAACAGTAAGATATATAATCCGGTGTTCTCATAGATATTTTTATTTTTACAAAATAGTGCTCAATGTAAATTTACCGAGTATTCTAGTGAAGTGGATTTATCTGTAACCTTGGAAACATGAATTATGATTTTAGCTGCGTCTTTAAAACCCAGTAATTTTAAAAGTTACTCCAAAATTCGCTTTGAGGATGAAATGGAACTAATGTCTTTAATTTAATTACAAAATTAAATTCAGGACTTTTAGCTTCCATTTTTTGAAACATAGTTAGAACTGTGTAGCGAAAATCTTATTTTAAATCAATAAATTTATAATATATATATATATATATATATATATATATATATATACCACTAATATATATATATATATATATATATATATATATATATATATATATATATATATATATATATATAGTGATTTTCCAAAAATAGCTTTTGATGTGGCAAAGGCCGAATGTACAGGGCACACAGTCGTAATTATTCTAGCGAGACAAGATTATTAATCATTACATTCCCTCGAGATGCCACTATATATATATATATATATATATATATATATATATATATATATATATATATATATATATGTGTGTTTTTGTGTGTGTTTTCAGTATGTCTGTTTGCAAACATTCTCTCTTTTATTAAGCATGACTGGCACCGTACACAGCTTTTTGTTGTATTCTTCTTGCATGTGTACATGTGATTGCTATTTCTGTACCCAGAATCTGTACAAATTGTCCGAATAATCTCTGGGTCTATGCGCTTTCAGTCAATCTATTATCCAATATTAAAGAGGTTTCATTTTGTTTTGTTTAACTGAATATGTAGGTTTTCTTTTTGGGTTTTTTCTATATAGGAGGAGAATATCTTAAGTTACGAACCCGTTCAACACGTTCTGGCCGTGTTCAACAGACTGTATATCAATATTATCAATTGTAAACAGTTATGCCTCTGGAAATTCGGTTAATATAGGCATTTTCTGTGAAAACATGAATTAGGCAGGCTTATATAGAGGATATTTGAACGAAATCAGATAAATGTTTTATGAACATCAAACAACATTTCCAATGGCAGAAACAAATTCATATATATATATATATATATATATATATATATATATATATATTTATATATATATATATATATATATATATATATTTGTGTATGTGTGCGTGTAAGTATATTCATTAGTAAGTTAATTAATCAACTGTTTACAGTATATTCAACTTGAATATGAATTGATCCTAATCGATATTTCCGGTTTTACCTTATTAAAAAAAATCAGAATCATCCACCAAATATTATCTCAAATCCACTCGATAATTTATTGATCTTCAAGATACTGCATTTTTGAGCGATTAAATTGGGGAATGCTGTAATCTCAGAACTCGCTTCTTCCATCGACACTCGTCATTGTTACTACTTTTCCTTTCGCAAATATTGATCGCGTTTGCAAGAAGAGCCAATATTATTGAGCCTCTCCAAGACTTTGTGAATTTCTCTGAGTAGCATCGATAATTCAAATTTATTTACTGAAGATGATGTCCTTCGACGTAATTGTCCCATCCAAATATTTACCCATAATTAGGTAGTCATTAATGTACACTAAATGAATTCAGGGTTTAATTGGCTGAAATTGGTGGGATTTAAAAGCTTTGAAATTGTGCTCCAGTTTCATTAGTCATACAAGCGAAGAGAAATACTGCTATTCACAGGGGATACATGACATGAGCCCCGGCGGATAGCTGAAACCGCGGATGGTAATTAAGCTTACATATAGAATTCTCATAAAGAAGACATAATCATGAAAATCCATTCAGGTGATAATTTACTTCGTGGACTGAGATGTTATTTTCTTTGGAACAAATTTTGCATGGAGACAGGAAAGGGAAGAAAAGTGATAGAGGTAAAGAGAGCAGTTAAGTCAGTCACTATATATATATATATATATATATATATATATATATATATAGTTTTAAAGTCTGTTATATTTATGGGATAAAGTGCTCAATATCAGAGATAGAATGTAATTATAGAAGTGAATATTGAAGTCTATACTCAGAGGTGACAGGCTGTTTTCATGCTAGACGCAATCGTCAAGCAGCCTGGCGTCTACAATGAAGCAGTCTGGGTGTTCAATGTTCATATGTATATATATATATATATATATATATATATATATATATATACTTTTTCGATCATCAGACAAACTGGTTTATTTTTTTCAAAAGTGGATCTATTTATGCTTATTTGTGTGTGGCGGAGGTGCATATATTTTTTGTGTGTGGGATGGCACTCTCACATACATAGGCACACATACGTAGAGTCGTATGCATTTTAGTTCGTACAAACACAGCAATTTAAATAGCATGAGGTTCGGTGCATCGACACACCCATGCGTTCAGTATATATATATATATATATATATATATATATATATATATATATATATATATATTATAAATTAATTGATTTAAAAAAAGATTTTCGCTACACAGTTCTAACCATGTTTCAAAAATGGAAGCTAAAAGCCCCGAATTTAATTTTGTAATTAAATTAAAGACATTAGTTCCATTTCATCCTCAAGGGAATTTTGGAGTAACTTTTAAAATTACTGGGTTTTAAAGACGCAGCTAAAATCATAATTCATGTTTCCAAGGTTACAGATAAATCCACTTCACTAGAATACTCAGTAAATTTACATTGAGCACTATTTTGTAAAATAAAAATATCTATAAGAACACCGGATTATATATCTTACTGTTCTTTCTTTATATATATATATATATATATATATATATATATATATATATATATATATATAAATTGTTATTCTATTTCGGTGTCAATACTGTAGCCTTAAATATGTAGCATTGTATGTTCTCTTCAGAAGGAACATCTGGGGTTGAATTTGACGTTTTTCAGATCGGTGGTCCGCGCCTTTCGAAAAGTTACCTTCTCTCCCACATACGCACAGAGATGTAGACGCGTACCCACACTCTTTGATCTGGGTTCACTACCACTACGTTGGTTAATTTTGGTCTTGTCTGTGGACATATTCGGGTTACAAACTACTGTCCACGCAACAGAATTTATTAGCTCTATCACAGATATTGAGCACTTTCCACTAAGTACCGCGCATATATATATATATATATATATATATATATATATATATATATATATATATATATATATGTAATAAACCTAAAAGCCAGAGAAACCTACCAAGGTTTCACCTATGCAGATCGTCAGGGAAAGTTTATTTATTTATTTAGTTAGATAGTTATTTTGCTTACTCGTATTGGAGTTTATTCTTTGGACTTCGGACCTGGATTCTAGACGATTATTTTTGGCTGACGTATGTGTTCTTTGTTCTTTCTTTTTATATACTTTTTTACCCTTTGGTATTGGTTTGATTATTTACAAATCAAGACCCCGAAGTTTTTCCGGATGAGTATAATTTCTTATGCTTATAAGATTATTACTAGTACATATATATATATATATATATATATATATATATATATATATATATATATATATATATATATGGCACCCTGCATTATTAGAAAAACTAAAAAGAAATATTCATAGAAATATGATTTAATTTTTATTCGGTTTATTAACCAGTTGTTAGTTATTTAGACGAAGAATAATTGAGTTTTAAGAATAATTCTCTAATTGTGTTTAGGCGATCCTAAGGGAAGAAGAAAAAAAAAAAAAAGGAAAAGGAAGAAAAGAGAGGAGAGATGGATAATGCAAAAGCCGGTCATAAGCGAAAACAGGTGTCAAGAGATATCTAGGCCAACGCGCCTGACCGAATTTCACGAACAATAGAAATTGTTATTTGAAAGAATAAAACTTTAGAGGTAATAAAAAAAAACAGACATGGTAAAAGTGGATGAACATACGTACGGTTGATAAAATATCGGTCAAAACACCTGGCCTACTTTTTGTGTCCACGGAATGTGGGGAGCTCATTATCAATTTGGAGAAATGGGATTTTTAGAACAATGGAAAAAAAAATATTAATCGAAAAGGGTGTCTTTTGGGTGAGAGGTGACCGCTGGAATTGTATACAGTTTGACCAGCTCTAGAGTTGAAGATTAGAACCCCACGATGATAAAGTGAAGATATTTTCAATTCAGATAATTAAGATTTTGGCTTGAGCGAAAATAAAGGAATGAAAACAATTGTTTTTGGCTCACAGAAAGCGCCAACAAGACGAGAAAATTCTTCCTGAAGTCACATCTAATTAGCGGCGGGCTGTTTTGACAAAAAGCCAAAAAAGGTGAGAAAGGCCGAGATTGTCATTTTCGTGCGTGCGAAAAGGGCCAAATTGGATTTTTTTTTTTTAGCAAGGTGTTCTTCCCAGAACAGAGCCCCCGGATAGGCCACGCCCGATTGGAACGTCACGAAGGACGAGAGACGCCCAACCAGAATCTCATTAGCCGAGAGCGGTCACGTGATATGCGAGAAAGAGGAGAAAGGACGCTCGACCAGGACCCATTGGTCGAAAACGGTCACCCGACATACGAGAGATCAGGAGAGGTGGGTGTGCGCCTCCCCCAGAGGCACTGTGAGGAAGTAGGGGTGAGAGTAAGAGCGATAATGGGAAATCAGAAATAGTGCGACTTTTGGAATTATCAAAGAAACCCTAGCGCCGACAGACCCACCCCAGTTTGTTACGGCGTCAATAAAAGCAGAACCCCAACCGACAGAAATCAGTTCAGCCCCGGACGACAGAGAGCTCAGTTCAGCCCCGGACGACAGAGAGAGCTCAGTTCACCTCAGACGGCAGAGAGAAGAGTTCGGACCTTGGCGAGAAAGAGTTGCAGGGCGGACGAAGAAGAAGTTACTTGCAGTTGCGCATAGAAGAAGTTGAAATCAAACCAAGCCCTAAGAACAGAGATTCGTCCAACCCAAATCGAAGTGAAGAAATTCGTCCAACTCAAGCCGAAGTGAATAAGCTCGTCCAACTCAAGCCGAAGAGAAGAATCAGCCGTGAACGACTGGTAGAGATTAGCGCCCAGTGTCGAAACCAAACCACACTCCGGCATACAAATTTCTAGAGAGTAGGCAACTCGAAGTCTTTAAATTGTATGGTAGAAGCTTGATGCCACAGTCCACAAAACGGGTCGGGAAGTAAGAATAATTTTATGTAACAAACATTAGATATAAAAGGTTGTTACCCTTTTTTATCAGTAATTTTTGGCCTCGTGAGTTTTTCTTTCACTTGTGTGTTGCCACCCCGTCGAACTCAACTTGCATACGGCCCCAATCCCTGTTTGATCCCGTCTGTCTAAGATCTGATCACAATGTGGGTAGGCAGACCGGAGATCAGTACAGTTACCCTAGTAACCAGGTGTTGGAAGCGAGTTGGGAACGGCGAGGCTGGTAATCATCTAACCAAAGGGTTGGAGCGTCACACTTGGAGCAGCGAGGAGCGAACAGCTGACGCCGCGGCAAAAACGTCACAACTGGTGTTGTCCGTGACAAGGATCGACCCTTGGGCGGCTACATCACGTCACGTCACAATTGGAGCCGCGAACGAGATCGAACGACAGAGTCGACGCTGCGACCAGGGGGCGACGTCATATATATATATATATATATATATATATATATATATATATATATATATATATATATATATATACAGTATCGGAAGTAAGGCCCACGGAATCTGATATTCAAAACTCTAGAAACTTGAGGTGATATGAGGAGTTGGGCCTAAATAAAATCGAGAAACCGTTCACCCTAAAATCTTGGACACAATTCCTGCTATTTATTACATGCTATGCAATGGCAGAACCAGAAGTATTGATTACTTGACTATTCTTGGCATCCGGATTCAAAATCCTGGTGGGGGGTAAGTGTTGTTTTCATCTCAGATCCAATAATTTTATATCTAAAAAAAAAACTTGATAAGGCTGGGAAGAAACCGGTTGATCTTTTTTAGCTTTTTAAAATGCCATACAAATTTCAATTATTCCTAGCTATATATATATAAGCTTAATAACATTATCATTGGAAGGCGAAAGGAAATCACCATATTGATACATGTTTAAATCCAATCAAAGCTTTCGGCTTACATAAGCCATTATCAAAAATAACAGTTACTTTTCAATATATCTACCGAAACACGTACGAAACAATAATGATAGATTGTTTTTGTTGCATGAAACATTTCAAAGCAACGACTTACTCGTGTATACGAGACGCAGAAGAGAAAATCGCGTCGCAGCTCGTGACATCATGCATGACCACGCGAGAATGAAAATGAGAAGTATTAAGTATGGGAAGTCATTGGTATAAACCAATGGCTTTTGTTATCAATTATAGGCATTTAAGAATATATATATATATATATATATATATATATATATATATATATATACAGTGCGTAAAATTATTGCAGCCTATGATCTAAAGAGAAAGATGTAATGTCTAATCAAAAGTTTATGTGGTACATCAACCTGGTAATGTGTAAGGAATAATTTTGACCCTTTTTTCGTGTCAAGAGAATATTTCTTGACATTTAAGGCCTAAACATACCCCTTTATTTTACAACTTTTCGTAATTGCTCTCTGACTAAATGAGATGGTAATGTTATATATATTTACACAAAGACTAGTTTGAGAGACTTTGTAATATCGTAATAAATTTTATCGTTAATTAATCAGACTTGTTCGGCCGAATAACTTTATAATCAAAAGTCAGACATCGGGGAATAAACGTGTCAAGACTGATAAGAATGTTTTCTACAATAATCGAAATGTTGTGAACTTAGGTTTAAGTCTATTATTAGATCGATGGAATCGGTTTCAGCACAATATTTCCAAAAACCTATGCACATCTATAGCTTTGTATTCCACGCCGATCTGATTGTATATCGTTGAACAAATTTACCATAACTCAGATAACCCTAATTGTAATAAGAACTGTTTCCTTATAAGGAAACATTCGGCATTCATTGACCGAGAAGCCAGTACTACTGATATTTTGAGGAAAATTGGTTTCTCAATTGCAGGAGCTGTTATCGCTCTTTCCAGTATTGATAGGGGTTGCTTTCTTAAAACTTTATTTGAACTGGTATTTGATGTATTCATATGTAGATCTCCATATAAATACTATTTGATACAGCTGAAGGCTAAATAAATCCTTTGGCCGGGTCTGGTATTAATTTAATTAGTCCATACTTCTCTCCAGACAGCAACTCTCTCTCGGAAGGGAGCTGGGATTGTTGCCCAGTCGCTGTGGCGTTCCCAGAAGGGGAAGTACGGGGGGAGTCTTTGGAATTTGTTATGCACAATGGCGGTTATATCCACTTTAAACTTCGACCGTGTATTTGATCAGTTTGAGATGTAGGTGCCCTGGTAAATAACATTGTTCTTAACATTTAGCTGGGAATGATATATGTTCAATAAACTCCAGGGGGTATTCGTCTCCAGGCAGGACCTCTTCTTCGAAATGGAGATGGATTTATTGCCTAGTGCCTGCGTCGTCCCCAAAAGGGGAAGTGGTGATGAGACTTGGGAATGTTCGGGCGGTATAGCCGTTAGACGCAATTTAAATTGTGACCTGGTTAGAAAGCCCTCAAGCGATGTGGCTTCTGTTATATGGTACAGATGCTTGTTTCTGATTCTGTAACGCCAGTTCACAAGTTTTCTGGGTATGACGATAAATTACATCCGGCAGCAACACTTCTGATCAGGAGGCTTTGAGAAGCGTGGAACGACCTCTTAATTGCTTGCGTTCCCACCTTCCCCACTGACTCGGATTGGAAGCACCTGTTGGATCGAGCTATGAGCAAATAGTTAACTCCCAAACTGGGATCAAAACATTTAAAAATAGGTTTTAATACCAGTATACATTTTTGTAAAAATTATTACCAGCAATAAATTTTTCACGAAACAAATATTACCAGCAATACATCGTTACCAGCAATACATTTTTTTTAAATGCCTGCAATACACTTTAGAAAAAAAAATTACCAGAAATACGTTTCGAAAAAAATATTACCAGAAATACATTTTGAAAAAAAATATTACCAGAAATAAGAATCTTGTCGGCAATGAGGTTGATATACCGTAAAACAAACCAAACCAAACCAAGTTCCCAAGCAAGGAAGTTTTTGCCGATATCCAAAGGCATTACTGAACCAAAGATATTTTAACACTTTCACTGCTACTCATTTGCCCAGTGCTGCCCCCATCCGGTCAGCCATTTTTAAAGAAAATTCCAAATTTCAACCTACATATTTTATTACACAGAAAACTGGCACCAGTGTGTTTTACAGCATTCCATTTTCATGGATATACCTGGGAAAGACTTACCAGATCAGTAATGGGTATACACATGATATCTTTTGAAGCATTGTCCTTTGTGATTTTACGATAGATGGCGCAACAGAACACTCATACCAGCGGTATGCAAAAAACGTAGGTTTCCGTACTTAGCCAGCTGGAGCAACATAAGAAAAATGAAGATCTCCGTAGTTAGCAGCGGAAGTGTTAACGATTTATGTGAGAAAGCAGTTGCATATATTGGACTGGTGAAATATTTCTGAAGAGGTTTGTCGCCATGTATGTCATCCATTTGAAAGTTTCCCTCTGATGAGGGTTAGGATTAGGGTTAGTGTTTAGGTTATAAACTTGTGTTTATAAGATGATTATGTCATCATTTTCTATTTGAGTTATATGTTCTATCCATTTAGCTGTTGTTGTTCTTGAAAGTTCTCAAGTAAAGTGCTTTCTGTTATTTGATACAATTCCCAGCGGACATACTTTGTATGTTTGATTCTTGATGTTATTTGCTGGGTTTTCGAGTGCAGTGAAGAATGTTGCCATGCCTTGTTGATACTCTTCACGAGGCCATTTCGTTCGTTTTCTTTTGATTATTTGATTTGGTATTGAGTTACTTGGTCCAAGGTTGGAAATAACCCGGGTTTGGTTTCCTAGTGTCTTTTTGTTTTTGGAAGAGCTTGTTCCAGTAACAGATTTTTCGGCCACAGACTGGTTCCTCATTGAGGTACACGGCCCTTGCTGACCCGGGTGACGACCGATCCGGTATGAAATTCGTATTCATTGAGATTCGTAGGAATTTGCGTTTTAACCTTGACCACCAAGAGGTAATTATGTTCGAGTTACCAACTCTACAAAAACACTCAAAGAAGACCACAGTTAAAGAGTTCGTAATTGAGTATTGTATCAAGTGGTGTAGCATAATTCGTATAGACATGGCATATACTAAGTTTTAACTTAGTATGAGTAGAAGTAACCACTACCAGGTGCAATATCAGACTTTATTAATGAGAGAAAACAAAATGAAAATTAGAGAATTAAATGGTAAATAAAGTCAAATAGACTTAGAATGAAATCGAAGAAAAGGAAAATTTTCATTAAAAAATCGTATAAAATTTACGATTCTTTACATTGTTAGAGGATCGCACAGGTTTCTTTCCTTGTCTTTGTTTTATCATTATTATCATTATTATTACTGAATATTATTATTGAATATCATTATTATTATTATTGAATATTATTATTGTTGAAAATTATTATTATTATTATTATTATTTAATATTATTATAATTATTGTATATTATTATTGATTATTATTATTATTAAATATTATTATTATTGAAAATTATTATTATTATTGAATATTATTATTGATTATTATCATTATTAATTATTATTATTATTGAACATTATTATTATTATTGAATATTATTATTATTGAAAATGATTATTATTATTGAATATTATTATTAATAATATTATTGAAAATTATTATTATTATTTAATATTATTATCATTATTGTCATTGAATATTATTATTCTGATTATTATTGAATATTATTATTATTGAATATTATTATTATTACTATTGAACTATTATTATTATTATTTAACATTATTATTATTGAATATTATTATTGAATATTATTGATTATTATTATTGAATATTATTATTATTATCATTACCATTACTATTGACATTATTATCCTTATTGTTATATTTAAGATTACTTTTATGACATAGTTATTAATTAGTATTATTAGCAGTATAAGTTGTAGTTATTTTATTAGTTGTATTACTAGTCGAGAAATGGTGCTTGTCTTTCAACTTGAATGATGACTTACATCGACCAAAATAAAAAAATGCTAGCAAAGGAAAACTCATAAAATTAGTTTTATGATCTCCCACGGTCATAGTCCTGTCTAGTATCTTCTCAATCATTGATTTACATGAGAGGGAATGTGTTGACAGATTGAAATAGTATCGATAAATAGCAAGTATGCTAATCGGCCCGATACCAAAGCAGCCTAATCTAAGCACCCACGGGGAGCGTTTCTCTTTTCACGCACAACGCTTTCAAGAATACAATGACAAGAGAAATGGCAGCCAAAGACTGAGTCTCAGAAAATTGTCAAAATGCCAAAATGAAATTGATATTCTTCCTCATAAGTAATAGACCAACGGCATTGTAGAAGAAGAAGGAGGAGGAGGAGGAAGAAGAGGAGAGGGAGGAGGAAGAGGAGGAGGGTGACTTGAATAAGAGAAAAGGATGTAAATTATAAATAAACATGGAAAATAGTTTTGATTAAATAAAAAAGAAAGAAGTTAGGAGTTAACTTAAAACAAAATTGAAAGAAAGAAAAAAAAAGAAAGAAAGAAGTGGGCAGACAGAATCAAAGATAGAAAGAAAAAATAAGGAATAAAAATAAAATAAAATTAAATTAAACAAGGTAAAGGAAAATTAATGTAAATGAATGAAAAAAAATTCAAAAAATAAGGAAAAAGAAAGGAAAGAAAGAAGGAAAAAAGAAAAAGGACAGTAGGAGAAAAATATTAAATAAAACATAAGAAATAAATAAAAAACAAACTAAAAACAAGAAAGACAGAAATAATGAAGTGGACAGAAAGAAAGAAAGAAAGAAAGAAAGAAAGAAAGAAAGAAAGAAAGAAAGAAAGAAAAATAATAGATTACCAAGCAAAAATAAATATTAGTTGCGAAATGAAAAAGAAAACAAAAAATTCAAAAGCACGAATGAAACAAAGAAAGAAAGAAAGAAAGAAGAAAAAAAGCGAGTACTAATAAAAAAGAGAAAATATAAAACGAAATGAAATAGCATGACAATGCAAAAAAGAAAGAAAGAGAAAGTAAGAAAGAAGCAGTGAAATTAAAGAAAGAAAGAAAAAAAAGAAGCAGTGAAATAAAAAAAAGAAAGTAAGAAGGAAGCAGTGAAATAAAAGAAAGAAAGAAAAAGGAAAGTAAGAAGGAAGCAGTGAAATAAAAGAAAGAAAGAAAGAAAAAGAAAGTAAGAAAGAAGCGGTAAAATAAAAGAAAGATAAAGAAAGTAAGAAAGAAACACTGAAATAAAAGAAAGAAAGAAAAAGAAAGAAGCAGTGAAATTAAAGAAAGAAAGAAAAAGAAAGAAAGAAAGAAGCAGTGAAATAAAATAAAGAAAAAGGCAGAAGAAAAAAAGTAATATAAAAAGAGATACTGGGAGTGTAGGAGGGGTAAGCGTGAAGAAATACAGATGAGACAGAAGAAGATTGAAAACAGAAGGAAAAAGAAAAAATGAAAGATAATGAGAGCAAAGAATAAATTCCGAACGAGCGAATGAAAAAAAGAAAGTAGAAAAAATATAAGTATGAATTCTTCTTCTTTTCCTCCTCTCAGATTACAGTGAATAATAAAAGTTTCTTTTCCCAAAAGTGTCAATGTACTAAGAAACAAGATAATAATGAGTAGAAAGGTTCGCCTATCGCCCGGTTGATAACCCTCTCTGGTCTTTTAAAAAGAAGTGGACTACTATCCCTTCTTTACTGTTTAGGATTGTGTTTCGGGTTTTTTCATTCCCAGTAGCCATTCACTGCTTAGTGGTATTATCATTTTGCTTGGGGTGAGTTGAATTTTTAAAATAATCTTTAGAAACAAAGAAAAGAGTGATGAAATGCTATGCAAAATCAATCCTCATCTGGATGTGAATGACGGACAATTTCCTCACAGAGGAAGTAATAACTGGAAATAACAGAAATATGGTTCTTCAGAAGGACGTCGAGAATACCAAGGACAGTGTGCGTAAGCAACGAAGAATTCTTTCGAAAAATAGAGGCAAAGAATGAATATAAAAAGACAGCCGACATTCTTGCGACTCATAATGAAGAAAGAGGGCTTGGAAAATTTGACACTCACAGGACATATCGAAGTTAAAAAGAATTTAGTGAGCCAACAGGCCACCTCTATGGCTAGTTTATATTGGAGGCCAGACTTTTGGCAAAGGGATAAAAGTTACTGAGAGATATAAAAAATAGGATGTTTTGGAGAGCCATGACCACCCGGAAGTTGAGCTATGGAGTAGAAAACAAATGCTACTTAATTACGTCCTTAATATATGCATTTAACCGCACCCCCGCCAAACTGATAAGCGACAAACGTTCGAGTATAAAGTCGTATATGAGCCAACATGTACGAGGCTTAGGGACAAAAATCTAACCACCATACCTTTTTGATAGTAGTCCCCGCAAGATGAAGAGATATCGCCTGCGGTTCGAGCAGATATTAAATTTTAAACCCCGACACGACATGGACAGGTGAATAGGCAAGGAAATAAGATTGGAGGAATAAATTCAGTTTGGCTGTCGGCTAGGCTTATCACGATGACGTAAGCATGTCTATTTATTACACGTAGCGTTTCATTCACCTGCGTGTGTATTCGACTTTGTTTCGACATTTTGATACGATTTCTCTCAAATTCAACTAAATTCAAATCTCTAAATTTCTGGGACGAGGTGTTATCATAATTTAAACTATTTACATACGGACTCTTTTCCTCATCTCTCTTGTTATGAACGGATTTACAGGTTTATATCGATCCGGGTAAACCTTTATGGAATTCTGAACTAAACCCTTTTATTTTACCTAGATGAACTCTGATCAAATTTGACTGCCCATGTCTAGGGAGATCTCATCTAATTCTTTTTCCTATTGTCCGCCCTGTTTCAACTTGGCTCAAGTACACACTGCCCGGCCGATAAATTAAACTGACTATTCCAATATCATCACATTTACGAACCAAGGTTTTAATTCACGAGGCTATTTTACAGTAGGGCAATTCTCTTTGGAGAACTACGAGACTTAGCTCATTGTGCCACGATCAACACTTTACCGGTGGTACTAAAAAGTGACGTAATTCCCAGTCACCGATTGAACAGTGGGAGAGAAAAATGACTTCATGGTGTTTATAAAATCATTATATTAAGAATTATGCTACTATTGAAGGATAAAAACAATCGAATTTACATGGATAGTGTCAACAACAATAATGATACAGATATTATTTAAATTTTGCTCCTTCCCGGACAAAATTTAATTCTTTTAACCCTTTCAGGCCTTATACCGTTTTATCGGTGGTAGAGAAAAATGACGTAATGTCCAGTCACCGGTTGAACAGTGGTAAAGAAAAATGACGTCATGTCCACTCACCGGTTGAACAGGGGTAAAGAAAATTGATTTAATGCCCAGCCACCGGTTGAACAGTGGTAAAGAAAAAGGACGTCATCTCCACTCACCGGTTGAACAGTGGTAGAGAAAAATGACGTCATGTCCACTCACCGGTTGAACAGGGGTAAAGAAAATTGATTTAATGCCCAGCCACCGGTTGAACAGTGGTAAAGAAAAATGACGTCATGTCCAATCACCGGTTGAACAGTGGTAAAGAAAATTGATTTAAGGCCCAGCCACCGGTTGAACAGTGGTAAAGAAAAAGGACGTCATGTCCACTCACCGGTTGAACAGTGGCAAAGAAAATTGATTTAATGCCCAGTCACCGGTTGAACAGTGGTAAAGAAAAATGACGTCATGTCCAATCACCGGTTGAACAGTGGTAAAGAAAATTGATTTAAGGCCCAGCCACCGGTTGAACAGTGGTAAAGAAAAATGACATCATGTCCAATCACCGGTTGAACAGTGGTAGAGAAAAATGACGTCATGTCCACTCACCGGTTGAACAGGGGTAAAGAAAATTGATTTAATGCCCAGCCACCGGTTGAACAGTGGTAAAGAAAAAGGACGTCATCTCCACTCACCGGTTGAACAGTGGTAAAGAAAATTGATTTAATGCCCAGCCCCCGGTTGAACAGTGGTAAAGAAAAAGGACGTCATGTCCACTCACCGGTTGAATCAGTGGTAAAGAAAATTGATTTAATGCCCAGCCACCGGTTGAACAGTGGTAAAGAAAAATGACGTCATGTACAATCACCGGTTGAACAGTGGTAGAGAAAAATGACGTCATGTCCACTCACCGGTTGAACAGGGGTAAAGAAAATTGATTTAATGCCCAGCCACCGGTTGAACAGTGGTAAAGAAAAAGGACGTCATCTCCACTCACCGGTTGAACAGTGGTAAAGAAAATTGATTTAATGCCCAGCCCCCGGTTGAACAGTGGTAAAGAAAAAGGACGTCATGTCCACTCACCGGTTGAACAGTGGCAAAGAAAATTGATTTAATGCCCAGCCACCGGTTGAACAGTGGTAAAGAAAAAGGACGTCATGTCCAATCACCGGTTGAACAGTGGTAAAGAAAATTGATTTAAGGCCCAGCCACCGGTTGAACAGTGGTAAAGAAAAATGACATCATGTCCAATCACCGGTTGAACAGTGGTAGAGAAAAATGACGTCATGTCCACTCACCGGTTGAATCAGTGGTAAAGAAAATTGATTTAATGCCCAGCCACCGGTTGAACAGTGGTAAAGAAAAAGGACGTCATCTCCACTCACCGGTTGAATCAGTGGTAAAGAAAATTGATTTAATGCCCAGCCACCGGTTGAACAGTGGTAAAGAAAACTGATTTAATGCCCAGTTACCGGTTGAAGAGTGGTAAAGAAAAATAACTTAATGCCCAGCCACCGGTTGAACAGGGATAAAGAAAACTGATTTAATGCCCAGTCGCCGGTTGAACAGTGGTAAAGAAAAATGACCTAATGTTCAGACGCCGATTGAACAATGGTAGAGAAAAATGACTTAACGCCCAGCCACAGTTTGAACGGTGGGCAAACTATTTTACCTATTTGTAGATCTACCGTGAAACAATACATACCAATTATTTGCGTATTTTTAAATAAAGCAGAATGGTTAAACTTGTTCAGGAACAAAGGTCTGAAAGGGTTAAATCTCACCTACCTACTGATGAATGTTAATGCTTTTCATGCTTGACTGCACTCACTAAAGTGATTTCTCTATTTATTACACCTGCTCGTGAAGACTTGCATTCATTTGCCTTAAATATTGATTATTTATGAGTATGATAAAATATCTAATATTTGGATATATGGTAAAATTTTCAAAAGACGTCTAGAAAAACCCAATGATACTGTTTGCGTAATTCATTTTAAAGTCCAAATATAAACTTTATTCATCTAACTAGAAGTGTGAACGCAGACCCGCGGATAGTTTAACGGTTAGAAAGATCGAGGAGCAGAAATCTAATTCCGGCCGAATTCTTTACTTTACCTTTTGTACAAATACAATACAATCTTATTTCCCCACCAGATTGTACAAATACAATACAATCTTATTTCCCCACCAGATATGGGTTAAATAACAAACTTGACTTGGGTATTTTACCTTGGGATGACAACAGGTTTTTCGAAGAAAAATGAATTACAAAACCCGGTTGAATAGGATGAGATCAATCAGGCTCTCTTACCATAGACACAAATTCTGTTCGTTAGTCCTCATCTTTGTCGCCATATTTTTTACAACGTTTCGGCCTTTGTACGCTACTGCCCTTCTTCAGATGGTTGGAATGTCGAACTTAACCCTTTATTTCGCTCACTGGGGTAGACTGTTCTATGTGCTATTTTTAATATTCAGTTATGAGTTATATCCTTTTAATTTCCTTCTGAAAGTACTCCACTTAACCTGGTATTGAACTCACACTCTGAATATCCATGGAATTTTGATGGACACATATTTTCTATGAAAACTTTATAAAGCCTATATACTAATTATAGTGCGAATTTTTGTTCAGCTTTTTTACGCAAAGAATATGTGTCGGACTGGCAATTATTTGTAGAAGAAAAAATCATGCATTTTTGGTGACCCGTTCCACTATACACAGGTAATGTTTTTCTGGAGTTGTTAAAATGAATGCATTTCTGGTGACTGTAACCCACCCGGAATCGAACCTGTATCCTACACAAAACCGCCCTATTGCCTGACGTGCTGTGCCAGTTTAGCTACAGCGGAGCGTCTGGTTAGCAAAGCCGATTTAACTGCTATTAAACTACAATTTTCCATGATTTCTCTCGAACGTTCATATCTGCTCGAAGCGAATCTAAACGTAAACTCATGACGTCACAGTGTATGATGAATTAATACTGTTTATTATAAACAGAGCATTTACTTAAATATTTGTGTCTATATAAATAACGTGTAACAATAAAATATATTAATATAATTGTTGGATTTGTCCATTTCATTATTATATATATATATATATATATATATATATATATATATATATATATATATATATATATATATATATGATAGGAAAATAATACTTAGACCTTGCTCCGGCGTGACTCTCCCAATTTCTTTCTATATCAGTTTTGATTTTTTTATTGAATACAGCAATCGCATATTTATCCAGGCTGATGATCTGGAATACCGCGAAACAGACTGTCTGTGGTCTTGTAGGTTGAGCACTTTGGAAGAAAGGTGATTTTTCGGCTGCTGGTACTTAACTCTGGTCTTCAGGAAGGCTTATGTCTCGTATATAATGCGTTAGAAATTCCCTTTCTCCGCCAGGTACTTTGATAGCTGAAGTCAAATCTGTCGGGTTTCGATCCCGACTTGAAGCAATCGATGAATTTATTAAAACAAAGTAACTAATAAAAACAAAACAAGATGTCCTTATGTTATAAACTGGTCGCGTTTCATCCGTTAGGATTTCATCTGTCTGGGATTTGATATCTTAACGTCTACACATCGCACGAGAGATGCAGGTAGTTTCAAAAAGTCCTTTTTTCTTTTTCCCTCCATCAGATATTTCTCTGCCTATATCATACTGTGACAATGTAAAATCTACTATGAAAGGTGATATATTGTAAAGACTGGACACAGTTACCGTGGCTGAATATTCGATCAACTCATTTCCAGTCATTTTTGTCTGAGTGGATTATTTTCTCTTTTAATTATTGTAGCATTCTCTATTTCAAAATTGTGGTCCTTTTTGTGAACAAACAATGCGTTTTTGTGTCTTGCTATTTAAATTTCTGAGAAATTTAACACATTGTCGAAATGAAAAAAAAAACTCTTACTCCAGAAAAAAAGACAAAAATTACTAGGATCTAAAAAGAGGCTTTGCCGGAGCGACTTCATTTTTGATTTTCGAATTTCATGTAATGAAACATTTCACTTTTGTTTATCATCGCTTGCCTTGATAAAGTCAAATGACAAAACCCGTCGACAAGGACTAAGTACTATTTACGAAGTTTAATGTCAGAGTTGAATCAGACCAGGAAACAGCAAAAATAAAATGTGGTCAATACACATGTAAAAAAATAAAATAAAAATGGTAGCGGATTCAACTGACCTCATGACTTTTAAATTAAATTATATATATATATATATATATATATATATATATATATATATATGTGTGTGTGTGTGTGTCTGTGTGTGTGTTTAATAAGAATTAATTTGCTATATAGCTAATGGCAGCCGATGACTTCATAGGAAGAGAAACATGATTTATAAAGATGAGTTCCGCACAAAGCAATAAAAAGAGTTACATTTTGTATAAATATCCCTCATGTACTCAACAAAAGCGGTCGTGAAACGTGTGCGGGAGAAATGGCTACTAGGAATTAGTGCTAAGGGGATAACTAGTGTATTTGAAGTTTGTCAGTTGCCTGCTACTTAGGATGAGTGATGACGCTACTATTTGTCTGTCATTTATTAATATACCCGCTTTGTATCTTTTATCCCCCCTCTTCTCTTCTCTCTTGGGTCACCTGAGACCAGGACTGAATAAAATGTGTCAGCCATTTTGGGCTTCGTTTTCAATTGCAGTACCTTTTTAATTTTCTTACCACCAATATAAATCACAATAGAAACAGGAATGTAAAAAAAGAGCACTGCTCACAAATCGATTGTCGTTTATCGATAATTGTAACAAGCTAGTGATGAGATGTTGAACAGTATGACTAAATGAACAAAATCAGACACAACAGAAGTTCCAAGCTGTCAATGATCAAATTTGTAGAGCAATAAAAAGACAAACCTTACGAAGAGCTACATAAATTTAGTGGAGAGAAATGATGGTCTTGGTCCTGTAGAGAAATATCCAAAATTTATTCACGGTTCTATTGATGGTTCTTGAATGGACTTTGAAAAAGGAAGCCAGTGTCTGAATGTTGGTACGATTACTACAGTCCTCTTGCTCTCTTGGGTCACCTGAGCCCAATACAGAATAAAATATGTTGGTCATTTTGAGCTTTCTTTTGAATTGCACCATTTTTTGGTTATATTCCCGCCAATATAAATCACGAACAAATCATTGTATTTCTCGTTGTTTCATTATCGAATTATATAACAGTCCGAATATTTCTTCCAGTCTCCCTGACTCTCCGAATGTCTTTCCATATCAGTTTTGACTTTTTTTTTTATTGAATCCTGCCGAGTGTTTCTCTGGCGGTAACATCCAAAAGCAGGGAAATGTAATAAGAAACAAAGAAAAAAAGAGTTTAATGATTATGCAATAGCAACCATGGCAGTGAATGTTAGACAATTTCCTTACAAATGAAGAAAAGACATGACGCAATATATATATATATATATATATATATATATATATATATGAAAAAATTTCTCAGATTTAACATGTAGAAAAAGACAATATTTATAAATGTAAAAGACAATAGGAAAACTGAAATGGTAGCCAAGGCGTTTCGTCCAATGTGAAAATTTTCAAGGGAACGAAAACGAAATGAATTTATTTAAACAAAGTAACTAATTTTGTTTTGTTGCTATTTGATACTTTGTTTAATAAATTCATTTCGTTTTTTGCTTGTAAAAAGTCCACATTGGACGAAACGCGTCAGCTACCATTACAGTTTTTCTATTGTCTTGTTTCATTAAAAAAGACAGACAATGGTCTATGGTTAAGCATTTTATTTAATTTTTCTTGTGTTGTTCGAACATGAGCATTCTTTTCTGGACAAAGATTGTATAAAAACTATCTAAATATTTTATATTTCTGAGTGCTTTCGGCTACACCTTTAGCCATTATCAAGGATGATTCGATTTTTCAGCTTAATTGAGTGTGTGCATTATGTGTATGCTTTAGTGTCTTGTAGGGATGTTTAAATTTCCGAATACGGTTAGCACATTGTAGCCTTGTTCCTAGTTAATATTGTTAAGAGTTGGCTTCTTCTTTTTTATTATTAAAGCTGCTATTATTTTTAATCTTTTTTTACAGGTGGATGCATCTTTAATGTTGGGGTTAGATTAAATAGAATTTATTCTAATATATATTAAATTATACGATAAAATTTGATATCAAAAATTAAAAATTACCCATTTTAAAATTTAAATTTAATCTATATTAACTTTAAAATTATAAAGTTACTGAGGAATAAAGAAAAAAATACATATGTTATTCTATTTATTTTGTTTTTTATTGAAATTAAGTTGGAATAAACGTTAAGATCAAATGTTGCTCTGAACTTCATGACAACATAAATATATTTGAATCATGAAGAGAGGCAGGGGAGGATGACATCTTGCATAAGACAATACATACACAATCAGATTATAATACATAAACACGCAGACGTATTTAGATATATACACACACAAAAAAGCGACGAGACAGGAAATATCTCCATGAACCTTAAAAAACAAAAAAAAAAACATACATACACAATGAAAGGTACATACAAATGACCGTACACACAGACACCGATAAAGACACGTACATACACACACATACATTGACAAACCAAGAAATATTCAACTTTGAAAGTTTTATTTTACGAATTCTAACCATTTATTAAAATATAACATATACGGGCAAATATGCATAGATAAAAATTGTAGAATAAAAAAAAATCAACATAGGCAGAACAGACAAGCAATCAATAGGGGAAGGAAAGGACATTAAAACAGATAGACATGGATGGAAATATAGATATATACGCATACAAATAACACCATCTAATATATAAAAACGAAAACTCAAACAAATATATATATATATATATATATATATATATATATATATATATATATATATATATATATATCATATAGACCTATATACGTACGAGTGCACATACACAAACAAAAAATATAACAGTAGGTGAAAGAAAAGAAAAACTACATACAGACATATGTGTACACACATTCTTCACAGAAACACAGAAAAGCCTACCTACAGACAAACATATACACACATATATATATTCACGTATACACACATACACATATATATCTACATATATATACACACAGATACACATACATATAATCATATGTGTATGCATATATACAAATACAGAAGCAAGCATAAATGCATCAACCAACACAGCAACATAAAAAAAAGTAAACAAACCAAATATATATATATATATATATATATATATATATATATATATATATATTACCAGCTCCCATTTTTTAATTTTCTTTTTAAATATTATTTAAGGAAAATTTTTAACAATGACGGCAAAAAATAGCTATTTCATTTCTCTGATTCAGTAAATTTTTATTTTTTATAAACTTAGTAATAAATAGATTCTCATGTATGCACAAAGGACATGGGTCATTTAATGATCTACATATTATAGCTTTTCTTATTAATTTACATTTTACTGTAAGTGTTTTATTGGATATATATATATATATATATATTAGGAAATATGTCAAAATACTGGAAACATGTCAAAATCGCTACACATTGAAAATTACGCTCAGAGGTTGGTGGAGCTAAATTTCCTATTTACCGTGGATCTGGCACTTGATTGTTTGATCAAGACAATCCACAATTTTTTTTTTATTCCGACGTTGTATTTCCTCTCTACTTTATCTTTAGAAAAAAGAGGTAGCACTTTTCTCTTGAAGTTTTCTTAAATATAATTTAATCACCAGTTACTTACCATAGTCTGAAGAGGCAAAATATAGTGCCGAAACACGAAATCTATTGCGTAATGATTTCAAAATGTTTTTGTTCTAATCTCTAATAATAATAATAATAATAATAATAATAATAATATTATTAATAATAATAATGTATTGTCCTACTGTGTATTGAACCCTTTTTTTAAAAATGAAATGCTACAAACAGTGGAATTTTACTCCATCTGTTCTTTCTCCCATTTGTGTGTATGCATGTATATATATATATGTATATTGTTCAATGTCTCAGTTGTTATCCTGAATATCGGATCAGTTCTTTTAAATCAAATATGTGGTGCAGTTCAATTTATATTACAAAGGATCATTTATACAAAAAGTAGATTAGCAAAGTTAATGATATAAAATGACGAAATCCTTTCGCAAACAAAATTTTCATGTTGCATTAACCAACAAATCACTCGATGAATGTTATGATCCTTGTTTTTAATAATTATATGCTGTATAAATCTTTTTTTTTAATATGCAAGTACTTTCAACTGTACATTCAGTCATCCTCAGGTATGGAAATTATTTTGTTTTTAGTAAAATCCAGGTCGCATCCGAGACGAAAAAATGAAAAATTAAATGCGAATCAAATTAAACGGTGATGAATATAGAATAATTCAATTCATTCAACACCATCACTTGATAAGACAGTAGAAGTGTTTAAAGACATTTTTATACATTCTTTTTATAGATACAAATATTTAAGCAAATGTTCTGTTAATAATAAACAGCATTTACCGGCCTGAATAACCGAGAAATTTCACACAGAAAATATTCGTCCGCTGACAGGATTCGAAACTGTATCCTATACGGAACCGTCACTTAGCTTCACGTGCCTTTTACCGATTAGGCCACAGAGTTCGCATAGCATTTGCTTAAATATTTGTATCTAGAAAAAAAATGTATAAATACAAAAATGTCTTAAAAATAATTGTTGGACTTTGTCCATTTCATAATATATATATATATATATATATATATATATATATATATATATATATATAATATATATATAAAACTACTTTATTTATTTTTTTTTCAGATCCAGTGAACCCTAATAATGGCAGGGGTTTGATTAAATTTTGGTGAAATACATTTTGGCGTAAATTGTTACTGGAAGAAAGAAACATCAATGAATTTTAGAGACAATTTCGAAGACAGTATCAAACAGATCCACGGACGCGATGTTCCATTGCTCACATCAGAGATAATTCTGGTGATGACGATGGAAATATTCACAACGTCCCTAATTAACATTCAAGAAAACCATGGTCATCTACCAACGAACACCAAAAAAGAAGAATTCATTAAATCCTTCGCTCGATCTCTAAAGAAATCTATACGACAAATGGTTGTCGTCTGTTTACAAATTCATAAACATTGATTTAATTTCATTTAATATTTAATTTTAACCGTTAATCTTCTTTGTAAGTCAAGAGTCATATTTATTTCTTAATGTCAAACGTTAATCTTTTTTTTTCAAGTCAATAAATATTGCAATTATTTTCATTTAAATAGTGAGTACATTTTGGGGTAACATTTTGTTATTTCATATATTTCATATTTTGATGGATACTCAGAAAACTTTAACCACACACTCACCTATGCAGATACAAAGCTAAATGTTTTCTTTAATCATTTAATAACAAGTAAGGCAATAAAGCCACTACGATACAAGTGGTTACTGGGTTTTAGAGCGTAAGAGATAAAGTACTATTTAGTAAAGAGAATAATAAAAGAAAAAGAAGATAGAACATAGCAATTGACATTACATTTATATGTTTGAAGTATATCAAAGTTATCTGGAAGAGTGTTCTACAAGTGCTATAGAAGAAGCTGTTAGCATAGAACTTACGGTTTTATCTACTGTAAAACGGTGATAACTTCCTGTAAATCTAACAGTCCATTTAAATTCATAAAGTCTATGTACGAAAGAGGAAAAATCAGAACAATTACTATAAAAAAAAGATTTATAGAAAAGGCACAGAGAAGCTAGATTAAATTTATGGGAAAAGACGAGATGCTAGGTCCGGAGTTATAACAAAGTATATCTATTTTCTAACGTTATGTACACACTTATTTATATTCCGTCTGTATTTTCGCAATATATTGGCATATCTCATTTTTATATTGACCAACCATATTGGCGCTCGTGTCAGGCGTTAGCAAGTCTAAGTATTCAAGAGAGTACAGAAAAATTGCTAAAACACAAGTCGTGCAAGTGTGTCTACAAAAGGAAAATAAATGGTACTATGAACGGATGTAAAGTACTTCTACGCCTAAGGTTTTATTTACCTTTCTTTTTTAAAAAAAAATCGATCGAAAAAAAAACGTCCGTTTTAAATGTCAATAAACAGACGTGTCTCGATGTATTTTCAGTTGGTTGGTAGAGAAGAAAACTTCCTTCCTTCATTCACAATCTGGCATCGTTGTCAACACACGATTTTTAGTAGCTGGTTCATTCTGCTAATAATTTTCAGAGTTACTACCGCAACTGTCCAAATAAAGTATTTTTATGCTGTTTTTTTAAAGTGGTGTTCAATCTGTACGTGACCCGAGTGTCACTCGTGCTAGAGAGGAACAGATTAAGACGCACAGTTTATGCGCATGTGTGTAGAAAATAACGATTAAACCTAAAAATGAACAGGTTACGATTGTAGTGATAGCGAAAGAATCCTCTTGGGAGCCGGTTCCATGAGGCACTGGTTCGTAGGAAAAAGCTGCACATGTGGAATTTATATCTCCCCAGAGGAATACGAAGAGAATTAGGGTGGAGCGCTTCAATGTGCGGTGGGTAGTGGGTATAGGTTTAGACTGGAGAAAATAAAGAGCGTAGTTCATTTTCATAGATATAGCTATAGAGGAACGAGAGGCTTGCGACGCTCTTGTCTGTGAAAAAGAGTTTGTGAAGCTGAAAAACTTCTGAAAACCTACAAAGGCGCGAAGACGGCATGAAGACCGGGCTCTTATAAATCTAGAGAATAGCAGGAGGGGTGGGGTATTTGCTCGCGGGGTACAGGGAACCCTTCATTTTTTTCAGCATCTTTCGCGTTACATTGTATGTACGAGGTGCACTTGAGGAACTTTAGGCCCAACAAACGCATCACGTGCACCGATCGTATCATCGAAATAGTATTATTCATCTAGCTATCCTCAAAAAACGTGAATACTGTTTCAGTGAGACGATAAGTGCATGAGATGCGTGCAGAAAAGAAAATCTTCTTGACCAATAAAAATCCCAATAAAGATTAAGTAAATGGGAACCCGCATTTCAACAATATATAACAATCTCAAGAAAATTTGCAAAGTAAAGGAACACGATAAATGGTTAACACAAGGAATCAGTGAAATTCAAAGACTCTGAAGTTTAGAAGTGTTGGATCCTGCATCTACAAAATTGGAATAATGCATTACTTGAGGGAATAGTGCTGAGGGAAAAATAAAAAAAGAAATTTACAAAGACATCTGGGATACTGTCTTGTAGTTAAAGTGAAAGGAAAGCCATTCAACACATCTATTATAATAGTGTATGCACCGACAGCACAAAGTACGGAAGAAGAAATCGAATCTTTCTATTCCATGTTAGACAAAGCCAAGGCTTAGTGCAAATCACAAGAAGCTATAATTATCATGTGAGACCTGATTGCCAAAGTAGGCAAGGAGGTGGCTTTGGAGATAGCTGTCAAATTCGGACCAGGCCCCGCAATGAACGCAGTGAATATTAAATGGGTGCCAGCATTTCAACAATATAGGACAATCTCAAGAAAATTGGCAAAGTAAATAAACACGATAAATGGTTTCCACATGGAATCAGTGAAATTCAAGGAGTCCGAAGTTAGATCTTGCATCTGCGAAATTCGAAAAATGAATTACTTGAGGCAGTAGTGCTGAGAGACAAATAAAAAAAACGAAATTTTCAAAGACATCTAGGATACTGTCTTGTAGTTAATCTGAAAGGAAAGCCTTTCACCATATCTATTATTAAAGTGTATGCACCGACAGCACAAAGTACGGAAGAAGAAATCGAATATTTCTACTCCGTGCTAGACAGCGCTAAGGCTTAGTGCAAATCACAGAAAGCTATAATTATCAAGTGAGACCTGATTGCCAAGGAGGTGGCCTGGGAGATAGGTGTCAAATTCGGCCCAGTAACCCGCAAGGAACGCAGTGAATTTTAAATGGGTGCCAGCATTTCAACAATATAAGACAATCTCAAGAAAATTGGCAAAGTAATTAAACACGATAAATGGTTTCCACATGGAATCAGTGAGTCCGAAGTTGTGAAGTGTTAGATCTTGCATCTGCGAAATTCGAATAATGAATTACTTGAGGGAATAGTGCTTAGAGAAAAATGAAAAAAAAATTACAAAGACATCAAGGTATGCGTTCTGGGATACTGTGTTGTCCTTAAACTGAAAGGAAAGCCTTTCTACATATCTATTATAATAGTGTATGCACCGACAGCACAAAGTACGGAAGAAAAAATCGAATCTTTCTAGTCCATGCTAGACAACGCCAAGCCTTAGTGCACATTACAAGAAGCAATAATTATTAGGGGAGACGTAATTGCCAAACTAGGCAAGAAGTGGTCAGGGGAGATAGCTGTCAAATTCGGCCCAGTAACCCGCAAGAAACGCAGTGAATAATATAGGACAATCTTAAAAAAATTGTTGAAGTAAAGAAGCACGATAAATGTTTTCCACAGGGAAACAAGTAAATTGAAAGAGCCCGACGTTTTGAATTGTTAGATCCTGTATCTGCGATATATATATATATATATATATATATATATATATATATATATATACACAATATGTGTGTGTGTGTGTGTGTGTGTGTGTGTGTGTGTGTGTATATATATAGTTTTAAAAACTAGGAAACCATTGATTTTAATATTAAAAGTCTCTAGAGCCCTTTCAGCCAACATCTCATCAGGAGACAATCGTTGGATTAGCGAAATGAATAATAGCGATATTGAAGAGCAAAAAAGAGGGGGAAACACACTAAAATAACGAACAAGTTATTGGCTATTGCTCAACATTTAGTTGAGAATATAGCTTGTGCCAAGTTGTATAAAAAAGAGTGGTTTAGAATTATTCATACAGCCGATTTCAATAATCATTTGAAGATTTTGGAATCGGTCTGTATAGGATTTAGAAACCTTCTCTCTGCCGGCAGAAAGAATTTATAAGGGTCTCTAAATCTGTTGGGGGATATTTTATTTTAACTGTCCCTCGCTATTTATTTACGATAACCCTTCCCTCGTTACAAGTATATATACTTGTTCGTTATTTTAGTTTTATATTAAAATCAATGGTTTCTTAGTTTTTAAAACTATTTATAAATTTTGTACCTCAAACATTTGTATATATATATATATATATATATATATATATATATATATATATATATATATATTCAGGATAATTTTCAACTTATTCATTATGAGCTTCGCCTCTAACCTTCTAAATTTCTGTCCTGGAGTAAAAATGTGTCTCGCAGTTTTCACGTACAATTTCATTTCCAAGTCTTTTTTCACTGATCTTTGGACTGTCATAGCTGAAACTTTTCTCTCTCATGTCAATTCATGTCAATTGGCTTACATATTGAGTTGGATCTTTTCTAATTAATCTCGTTAGCGCTAGGTTCATGATCGCTCTTTATGTTGTGACCTCCTGAGCCAGTTTTTCTCTCCACTGTTCCCTCCTTTTTTAACATTTATTCACCGTTCTTTTGATAGTTTTTGAATGGACTTTGTAAATGAGAGCCACACTATGAATTTTTTTTCAGTGATTCTTATGAAAGAATGTGTCACGATGGCGAAACGTCTTATCTCAAAACCTAGAAAAAAGAACCTCACTTAGTGGATTTTTAGATATTAACTTTTTAGAATGAATAATTATGCTGTTACACGATTTGGACAATTTTGCTGGTACATCCGGTATATTATTTTAATAGATGCACAAATAAATATATTGCTCATTCCTGATGATTAAGGTGTTCTCTTTCTTATTAGTGATCAATTCCTTTCAAAATTATGTTCTAGAATTCGTGACGCACTCTGTGTATGTACTGGCAAATTATGTTTGGTTATTCGGCAAATGATGTCTGATTGTCGAAAGAGCTTTTTAATTGTGTTCTAATATATAATTATAAAAATCAAAATATATAATTATACAAAAATAATTATATTTAAAATATATGATTAAATATATTAATTAATCCTAATGATTAAAATGACAGCTTTGTTAATTTATTTATCAATCCTTTTCAGTAGTTAACAAAATAATTTACATCATTCATCTTGAATATAAAAAAGAAAAGAAGCATTTACTTCTTTATTGGCATGGGTTTATGCCTGGATCAAATGCTTTTCAAATTGCTGCCAACATTAACAGAGCCTGGGGTGAAGAATACTCTTGTGACCGGACAGATTGGCGCTAGTTTCGTATTTGAGATACGAGTCTTGAAGATCAATGTGGTAGAGGACATCTATCTGCAATTGACAATCAACATTTGAAAGCACAATCGAAAAGTAATCCACGTCAAAATGCCAGAGAAATTTCTCATTAAATGGGTGCCTGCATTTCAATAATATAGGACAATCTCAAGAAAATTGGCAAAGTAAAGAAATACGATAAGTGGTTAACACATGGAATCAGTGAATTTCAAAGGCTCTGAAGTTTAGAAGTGTTAGATCCTGCATCTGCAAAATTAGAATAATGCATTAATTGAGGGAATAGTGCTGAGGGAAAAATAACAAAAGAAATTTACAAGGACATCTGGGATACTGCCTTTTAGTTAAAGTGAAAGGAAAGCTTTTCAACTTATCTATTATAATAGTGTATGCACCGACAGCACAAAGTACGGAAGAAGAAATCGAATCTTTCTACTCCCTAATAAACAACGCCAATGCTTAGTGCAAATCACAGGAAGCTATAATTATCATGGGTGACTTGATTGCCAAAGTAGACAGGGGGGGGGCTTGGGAGATAGGTGTCAAATTCGTATCAGAACACGCAACGAACGCAGTGAATATTAAATGGGTGTCCGCATTTCAACAATATAGGACAATCTCAAGAAAATTGGCAAAGTAAATAAACACGATAAATGGTTTCCACATGGAATCAGGGAAATTCAAAGAGTCTAGCGTTTTGAAGTGTTAGATATCGCATCTGTGAAATTCGAATGATGCATTACTTGGTGGAATAGTTCTAAGAGAAAAATGAAAAACAAATAACAAATTTACAAAGACATCAACAAATGCGTTCTGGGATACTGTCTTTTAGTTAAACTGAAAAGAAAGCCTTTCTACATATCTATTATAATAGTGTATGCACCGACATCACAAAGTACGGAAGAAGAAATCGAATCTTTCTAGTCAACGCTAGACAACTCTAAGGCTCAGTGCAAATCACAAGAAGATATAATTATCATGGGCCATCTGAATGACAAAGTAGGCAAGTCGTGGGTAGGGGAGATTGCTGTCAATTTTGGACCAGGATCCCGCAACCAACTTAGTGAATAATAGGTCACGACCAATGACAATATAATAGACAAGACTTGGTTCCAAGAACATCCAAGACGCTTATTGACATGGATAAACCTAAGAGGAGAAACTAGAATCCAAATTGTCTATATGACCATCAACAAAAGATTCAGGAATGCAGTTGTTCACTGCAAAACCTACCAAAGTGCCGATTGCGGATTCGACCATCGCTAGGTTTTGTGTAAACTAAGAGTTAAACTACGGATACTGAAGAAGACTTAAAGCAGCACCTAACTCGCAATACAAAAGACTCTTGTAAAACCCGAACCAGAAGGAAGAATATATGGACAGTGTGACATAAAGACAAGAGGGACAAAAAGGAAATGGAATTTGAAATGGGACTCACAAAGAGGTTTTAGGGAGATCATCAAACGACATTATCCTAAAGGAGAATGGATGAAGAAGAAAAAGTGAATGGATCACAGATGAGATGCTTGACATAATGGAAAAGAGACAGACAACAATGCCAAAACATGGAACGGAATACAGAAAACTGCACAATGAAATGAGCAAGAAACGCAGAAAGGCTAAAGAGAAATGGCTGAACGAAAAATCTGTAGAAATAGAGAGAATGAGTATCATAGATAAAGGTCATGTCTGTCTTTATTTCTGTGATGAGGTATTATGTACACTATTTACATTGTTCGGACACATGGCTCAGGGAATAAAGGCGTTAGTTAGATCCAGTGACAGGGCCCAAACAGTTGTGAGTTCAATACCTGGTTAAGGCAGTGGAGAACTTGGAGAGGGGAGTTAACAGGAGATAACTGATAACTAACATCCTTTAGACATGGCACGTGGAACTAGAAAAGCAAAATAAAATAGCGAGTGAAATAAAGGGTTCAGTTCGAGATTCACTTAAAGAAGGCCGGAGCGTACAACGGCCAAAAAGTTGTGATAAATATGGCAACAAAGATGAGTATGATAGTCCGAACAATGTAAATAGTGTATAAATGACATATGAATAAAAAAATAAGGAAACTAACCGGACAAAAGACATGCTCATCAAAAGCCGCAGAAAAGCCAAGGAAGAAACGCTAATATCAGAGAACAACCGGAAATACACAGAATTACTGACAGGCCGGAAATACTAAGAAACAAACTGGAAGCTACACTGGCCAATTTTGAACAGAAACAAAGCGACGGGGCCAGACGGAATTGTAATAGAGAGACTGACAGCCTTCGATAATTTCGACATAAACAAGATTACAGAAATAAATAAAATCTACAACAGTGATAATATACCAGAAGATCTAAGCAGATCTATTTTCATAGCACTGCATAAGAAACCAGGCGCAAACGAATGTGAGGTCCACCGAACAATCAGCCTAATGAGCCACATAACAAAACTCATCATCCGAATTCTGATGAATAGAGCACGCTACAGAATCAGGCCAGAGATAGTACAATAACAGTGCAGGTTCGTTAAAAAAAAAAACACTGGAACAAAGAATGCGATATTTATGAGCGGAATGTTATCAGAAAGAGCAATACAAATGCAGAAGAATGTATACCCATGTTTTATGATTTGATCGAGAAAATACGTCACAAAGATTTGTTAGATCTGTCCAAGAGCCTTGACATATTAGGGAAAGACATTAGAATAACCAATAATCTCTGCTGGCGGATAATCGCCTGCAAACAGATTAAAAAATTGGGTTCGGCAGATAAGGGATGTAAGACAAGGATGTGTTTTCTCGTTTCAATTTTCGTGGGCTTTCTTTGAGTAACGGCCATTGTTTTCAATGGGCGTTGGGCAACTAATCGACAGTCGAGACAATAGTGTCCGGGCGTGAGAAAAATCTGATGCAATCACAGGTGACGCAATATTTTTCAAGAACCAACAAATTTCATCATACACCCAGCCACTGCAAATGTCCTAATCTGAGAAAAAAGTGACCGTATGGTGAACGAAAGGAAACTAAAGTGTTTGTTTCAATTAATTTGTACATTGTACAAGGGTCTACTGCTGTGAATCACTGCACTTTGTAATGAAGTTTCTTAAGCCCAAACATCGTGCAATCCATACAAACCAACACCTGACGGAGTTAATTCGTACAGCCTTGTCAACATATCAGATAGATTTTCAACAAGTCACAGCCTAGATGTTGACCCAAAAGATTTCTACTCACCGTAAATAGCGGCTTTAATAGCCAGATATTTGTAGCATTTGTAAAAAAATGTATAAGACTGTAATTTTGTAAAGTGGCATCTGATTAAAATATCTCTTTTTATTGGCTTGGTTTTTTTTCATATATTCGTCCATGATTTGTTCAGATATTTATCACGACTAATAAATATCATTAAAAATGATTTTTTTTTTATAATTTAGCGTTATTTTTGTCAGTCTAATTTTATATTAGAGAAATACAAATTCACACATTATCTAAACAGTTCCCGCAGTTTATTATCGTATTAAATACGCTCAATATAGTTAAAACAATCATCAGTTAAAATCTTGAAAACATGTGGTATATATATATATATATATATATATATATATATATATATATATATATATATGTGTGTGTGTGTGTGTGTGTGTGTGTGTGTGCGCGTGCGTGCGTGCGTGTGCTTTGTATTTACTGGAATCAATACAAATTAACAGTTCAAAAAACTGCATGCATGAATAAATATAATTCATATTTAAAACCACGAATAAATTTAATTAAAAATGTTTTTTTTCTTTATTTTAGCGTTACTTTTGGCAGTCTAGTGGTATGTTACTGAAATAGAAATTCACATATTTTCTTTGCAGTTCTCTTGCTTCATTATCGTATTTATTACGCTCTATAAACAATCATCAGTGAAAATCTTGAAAACATTTGGCTCATATATATATATATATATATATATATATATATATATATATATATATAGAGAGAGAGAGAGAGAGCGGGGAGAGATAATCTTAGAAATATAAGTAATTATACTCGTCGATAATTATACTTGTAAATGAACAAAACAATACCCAAGGAAAAATAAAGAATGAAAAAAAAAAAGAACATGTAATTCAGTCGAAAACAATCGTCCAGTATCCAAGCTCAGAGTCCAAAGAAAGAATATACCTCCAACACAAGTAAAGCCAAAATAACTAAGCAAAGTTCTCAATACACTAAGTAGAGCAAATCTAACTATGAACCTAAAGAGCCAGACAAACCTACCTAGGTTTCATCCACGCGGATCGTCAGGATACTCTGACACACGCACACACACACCTATATATAGGTGTGTGTGTCTATGTGTGTGTGTGTGTATGTGTATGTGTGTGTGTGTGTGTATGTGTATGTGTGTACTTTGTGTTTACTTGAATCAGTACAAATTAGCAGTTTTAAAAAAAAACTGCATATATGAATAAATATTATTTCTGGTAATAATTCTACATTGTAACAAAATGTGTATGCAGCAATAACATATGTGTAAATTTTGTTCATGCATTGCCGCACTCAAGCTTCTGAAGTTTATCGTAGGTGGATCTTATATTGACCCTTTGACTCTTTTAACCCCTCTGCCTGACCTCCTGAGTCAAATTTCTCAAATAATTATGTAATATTTAACAGTAAAGTGCATAAACACTGTTCAACTGGTGACTGGGCAATTCCGTCATTTTTCTCTACCACCGGTAAAGCGGTGGTCAGGGCTCAAAGTTTGCTTACTCCCTGTCATATGCTAGGATAGTAGACCAAGCATAAAAATAAATATTTATATTTGAGCCGCTAATAAAAATATAAATGATAAATGATTGTAAGTCTTCAACAGCAGCTGTAAGAGAAGAGAAAATCTTCGGTGAGTGTAGCCAAGCTTGTCAATCAGCAACAGCAGTTGTAGTCAAAGCAGCAGTAGCAATCTTTAGCATGCAGCCCGGTTAGGTTTAATGCTCCATGTCCCACACAGAGAATTTTTCTAGTGGATTAAATCGTTCGTTCCTAAATTTGCTGATATAGTAATTAGGAGTTCAATCCCTGGGCCAGGAAATGTGTACTTGAGTATCTGTCTATATTTCTGAGATGAGGTATTATGTACACTATTTACATTATTCGGACTATTGTCCTCATCTTTGTCGCCATATTTATTACAATGTTTCGGCCGTTGTACGCTCCGTCCTTCTTCAGGTGGTTGGAATGTCGAACTGAACCCTTTATTTAGCTCACTGGGGTAGACTGTTCTAAACCCACGTGCCATGTTTAATGGATGTCAGTTATCAGTTATTTCCTGTTAATTCCCCTCTCCAAGTTCTCCACTGCCTTAACCGGGTATTGAACACACACTCTTTGGGTCCTGTCACTCGATTTAACCAATGCCTTTATCCACTGTGCCATGTGTCCTTGAGGGGCGTACAGAGGCCGAAAGGTTGTAATAAATAACGATGAAGATAATAGTCCGAATTATGTAAATATTGGAAATGTGTACTTGCACTAAATTGAAACAGGGCTAGCAATAACTAAGCAGTAATAAAAACAAGAACTATATAAGGTATCCCTAAACATAGGCAGTGAGATGAAAACGGTAGACTAAATAAAGGGTTCTGTTTGAAAATCCCTGTAGGTTAGACGGATCGATACCCACCGGATGAAGGTCGGTGGTTACAATAGCCGAAATGTCGTGATAACAGCAAGGATGATGATAATTTCAAATATTTTAAGTAATGTTTAATCTTCATCTCAAAATATTCAGAGGGGAATTAATTAGTTTCTTCATTTTTCGTTATATTTTTCTCCATTTACGTTGTGAGGCTGTCTTAAATCATGCATAATTTTAGAAGCAGTCTGTAGGGAGGATAGTTAAAAGACAGACATTGCTTGGTGCTACATAGAGTTGTAAGAAGTGGAGACCCATGAAATCCCACGACTTGAAGGGACATAGAAGAATTCTGAAGAAGCCCAAGGAAATAGAATCGCAAAGAAATTGGCTCCTTCAGAAATATTGCTTATTGCTGTAGTCTAGAAAAAAGAATTGAAAATTTAAAAAGGAATAAATTAAAACATCAGACAGAAGTTCTGTTTAAGAACAAATCTACATTATTTTTTTTTTTTCACGAAACACCTACTTCTAAATAAAGGAGCTTTCTTATATTCCAAACAATGCGGTAAATGTCAAATAAACCTTCCTCGTAATCGCTTTGGTTAATTCATACAAATACTTTGTACTTTTCTGGCTTGTCTGTTGGAAAGAGCATGTAGAATTAGGGAATTCTTCCTGTTATTACAAGTAACAAGATTTTGGGAGGGAAATTATTTTACATTTAAATCAATCACGGAAATATGTAAATATTAAGAAAAAAAATCAATTTCAATAACTCATAATTGATACAACAATAGTTAATAAAAATGAACACTCTACAGAACCTGTCTAAATGATTGAATTTCTCTGTATCCTTCGAAACAGAAAATTATGAATTTATATGTGCGTTTCAAACTCAGTAAATTTAAAAATAATTTATTCCAATATTCGCTTGAAGATGAAACGGAACGAAATCTTTTAATTTAATTATGTAATTAAACTGGAAGTTTTTAGTTTTCCATTTTTGAAACATGGTTATTACTGTGTAGCAAAAAAACCCATATTTTCAATCAGTTAATTTATAATATTTATGCTCTGTAAATTTATATTGAGCACTGTTTTGTAAAAATAAAAATAAAAAATATCAATAAGTACACCGGATTATATATCTTACTGTTCTTTCTTATATATAAAAAAGAGGGCTGAATACAAAAGTAGAGTAATAGTCTTTATTTTAGCATATTACATCGAAAGCATGTCAAAAAAGCTACACAAAAACATGTTTCGAGGGGTATTAATACATCTCATCAGGCGTTAATATGTTACTAAGTTATTTACCAGTTATTTACTAACACCATACAAGATGTCTAAATACGCATTTAAACAAGATTGCATTTGTGTAGCGTTTTTTACATATTTTTTTATGTAGTATCGAGCCGAGATTAAAGTATATATATATATAAAAATATATAAAAATTAAAATTAATATATATATATATATATATATATATATGTTTTTGTTGAATATAACAAACAAGGAAAATTTAATTAATTTAGGATTTAGTTTTTTCAGCATTCTTCGATTTGTTTTTGTTTTTTTTTTTCGTTTGGTGAAACTAATAAAATGCAAAAATTGTCTGTATTAGCCTTTGAAAGAAACCGGTCGAAAACAATAAAATCCTTTATAAAACATATAATTGGACATATTTCGCTCTGAAAGAAGCTGTGTATACTAAACATCACGCGTCCACTATAAACGTCACCTTATGTAACAGTGGGAATTGTATTTTGAATGTTTTCCTAAAAAATAACAGAAAGACACTCACTGAAATTCCAGCCACGGTCAATATGCGAAATTCGCAATAAACGCTTTGCTAGCATTGTAAACAATAATACATTTTAAACAGTCAAAACAGGAAGGGAAATTATCAACACCTACAAAAAAAAAAAAAAAAGGAAAAAACATTGAAAATAGCTAATGACATGTTCGAAAGCGCTTGGGACAATGGAAAAATACGGACAATTTTGACACTCCCTTACTCTCACCAAAGGAAAAAAATGTAATGCTGGAAAAGGTAAAAAAAAAAATTAATTACATTTTTTGTCTGTCACATTGTCAGATTCAACTAAATATGCTTTTGGCAACATTGTCAATCTCGCGAGAACGAGATTTGATTCTTCTGCAAAATAGTTTGGCTTTTTTCATGAGGCAATTTAATAAATTTCCATTCAACTAAAAGGAGATATTTATGATCTTTCAAGTTTCCTTTTTAGAAATCTCGCTCTTTATCTATCTATCTCTCTCTCTCTCTCTCTCTATATATATATATATATATATATATATATATATATATATACCGGGGGTGTAAACGATCCCTGTTTTTCCTCAGATTACTTCATTTTCAGTGTGCAGTAATATGAATCTATTTTCGGTGTGTATGATGAAATTTGTTTGGCCTTGAAAAATATTGCGTCATCCGTGATTGCATCAAATTTTCATTACACCCAATTACTACTGTCTGAACTGTCGATTAGTTGTCCTAGAGGCCATTCTTAGCGATGGACGTAACTCCAAGGGGCGGACGAAAATTGTTACACTGCACGAACACACATGCAAGCCTTACTAGTAATCAAATCAAAGTACTATAGACTGGACCGGGAACTCTCCTGATTTGAATCCATTCGAGAATCTGTGGTCACTCTTCAAGGAACGACTTCATGAAATTCACATACGATGTACTAACATATGAACTGGGTTATGTTTCAATAGAAAAACACGAAAACAAGTAAATTATAACGGAATTATTCGTTGTGTTTCAATTAATTTACAAAAGGGTGTAGATGCTAGGCAACATTTTGTACGTCTTTTTTTGTGTCGAAGGAATGAATTCCAAGTACTAAAATGTGCAATGGATTATGTATAATTGGAAGAATAAAAAAAAAAGACTATTATTCGTTTTATTTCAGTTAATTTGCACAAGGGTGTATATGTATATTTAAAATTCATTCATATGTGAACATATATTTATAAATTTTAAAATAAGTATAACTGAGCGCGTTCGAAATGTAGATTATACCACAGTTATAATGAGTTTGTATTCGTCATTTGCCCCTGAGGATGATCTTGGAAGAGATCGAAACCTTTGTTAAGGAAAAAATGAGACGCCATCCTTGATGAATTACATTTTAACATCAGAAAAATGATTGGAGAACTGGGGAAAGAATAGTATAAAAATAAATAGACACAATATGTCTATATTATGCAATGAAACATTTTTGAATACACACACACACATATATATATATATATATATATATATATATATATATATATATATATATATATATATATATATGATTCAACAATAAAAAATATTAAAAAAATTAAAATCTTCAGACACACTGGGTGTATATTAATATTCTTTCGTTTTTATTGTTATTTCATTTAGATTCCTCGACTAGTTTCGGCCAACAATAGCCATCATCAGGAGAAAAAAAATTCTGCTTGCTGGTAGCAGTGAACTACAGAAATGAATGTCTTGATGGAGAAAATGAACTTTGGTCTGTAGTTTTTTTGGGTTTTTTTTTAAATGAATTTTGGTCAGTCAGTTTGAAAATGAATTTTGTTGAGATAAGAGCTGGATGGATTCATGCTGCTCTGAATTCCCTTGGTCATTTTGACAGTTTTATTGGTTCCTGGAAAGGGGATGTGTTTCTGTTAAGTGTGTGTGTGTTATTTGGTTCTTAGGGAGTGAGTGAATATGATGAGTGTAAGTGTTTATATTCGTGTGGGTGGGTGTATAAGTGTGAGGCCTTAACACCTCCGTAAGCAAATCTGTCTTGTGTCGGTGAGAAATGTAGTTAGGTCCTGATTTGTGGGGTTATATATTAATACTAACTATATTGTTAAATTTTTGATTAAGCCCGTCAGGATAGTGCATTTTTAAACGTTGTATGCACTTATTATCATGGAACTCTTCAAACTTTCTAATGTTATTTGCTCTGAACTTTATATATATATATATATATATATATATATATATATATATATATATATATATATATATATATAATAGAATTCATTGCATAATATAGACACACTATGTATATGCTATGCAATGAAACATGCATCACTACTCGATATTTATTTTAGCTTGATTTGTAATAGAAAAAATTGTATAAATTCAATTCCTTTCCCGGCATGATTTGAAATAGAATTGATATTATATTTCGTCTCCATAGAATACCGATTCTCTTTTTCTCCGAAGAGAAAATCATTTCAAGAGAAAATATTTTTGTATAAGAATGGAATCAATTATTTATTCTGTAATATCATAGTGTCATAGTTATAAATGTGGATATTTTCTTTAAAGAAAAATTCTAATGATAATATATTATACAGATGACACGTACACATCACGCAGAAACACACACACATATATATGTGTGCGTATATATATATATATATATATATATATATATATATATATATATATATATATATATGAACAATAAAAAATATTAAAACATTAAAATATTCAGACACACTGGATTGTAGATTAATATTCTTTCGTTTTTATTATTATTATTTCATTTCGATTCCTGGACTAGTTTCGGCCAAAATGGCCATCATCAGGAGAAGAAATATTTCTGCTTGCTGGTAGCAGTAAACTACAAAATGAATGTCTTGATGGAGAAAATGAACTTTTGTCTGTAGTTTTCATTTGTTTTTTTTTGTTTGTTTTTTTATCTTTTTTAACATAAATCTTTTAACATTCTCTATGTTCGTCAAACAGTCTCTCCAACGTTGCCACTTGACATAAGAGCTGGATTGATCCATGTTTCTCCGAACCCCACCCCCCGGGTCAGATTGACAGCCTTACTGGTTCCCGGAGAGGGGATGTGTGTCTGCCAAGTGCGTGTGTGTGTGTTCTATCTGTTCCGCAGGGAGGAGCGAGCGAGCATGATATGTGTAAGCGTGTGTATATTGCTGTGGGTGTGTGCCATCATCCAGCTCATCAGGGAACGAGAGAGTATGATATGTGTAAGTATGTATATTCGTGTGGGGGGGGTGTATAAGTGTGAGGCCCCAATATATATATATATATATATATATATATATATATATATATATATATTGTCTGTCAATTTAATGAAGATTTGCTCCTGCGCTGCAATAATTAAGCCTTCTATCTTAATTTTCAACCCGTTCTCCTCAGCTACTGATGGTTTTTCTGTTGGTCTACATCTGCTCCTTTCGTTCTTTTTAGGTATTTGCCATGTAACGCCTTGTCCTCTTAGTGTTATGGGGTCCACCCCTTTTTCATACAAGTGGACTCGACCGGTGTGTATTTGTACTACTGCCGGTGAATACGCGGGAGTCGGAAGAGGTAGAGTAATAGAGAAAGTAAGAGTGTGAGGTAACCACTTTGTAGGAGTCACAGTTGCGAGCACGTAGACTCAGAAGGAAGTCATACTTTAATACTGAATTCCCCAGACCATATATATATATATATATATATATATATATATATATATATATTATATATATATATTTTGCTACTAACCGATCTACTAACCGTATTACCAATTGTATTATTGTGTAAATACATTTATTTGCTATATTTCATTCCTGCGTTTGTCATTCATTTTGAGACCGGATTTCATCCCGGAATCCACAACACTTAGTTTTCTTTTATTATATATTGAATGATAGCATTTATTATTATTGTTTTTTTTTTCTTTTGATTTCTGGTGTGTACTCAGTTCTTTTCCGGGTACCACCCAGATTCATAAGATATTTTCTAGCGAGCAAAAACCAAAAAAAAAATACTAAACAAAAAAAGAACAACAACACATATATTTTACATGGATAATGCCTTTTGTGAGGTGTGAGTTGTATTCGTGTGGACAATTCTTCGTATTTCTTTAAGACAGGGTCTTTCAAGAATCCCTTCAGTTAGTCTTCTGGAATCTTTTCCAAACAATCCGAGGGCTCCAACTACAACAGGGATTGTTGATGTTCCCATGTGCCACTATTTTGAGATTTCTATTTCAATGTCCTTGTATTTTGATAGCTTTTTGAATATCTTCGAAGATACATTGCAGTCTGCAGAGATTGCCATATCAATAAGTAGACACTTTTGTGTGTGCGATCTCTAATAACAACGCCTGGGCGATTAGCTTTTAATTGTTCTGTGTGTAGTTTAGTCCCATAAAATTGTTACAGTTCCGATCATACCAGTTATTATTATTATTATTGTTTTTGTTGTTGTTGTTGTTATTGACGTTATAATTATTGTTATTATTATTTTTTTATTGTTGTTGTATTATTATTATTATTATTTAGCTGATATTGTAACTAATGTATAGTTGAAATTTTGCTATATTTCTAATAAAATTTTATTATTCGATACTAATTGCATTTTCAGACGCCCGTTAAAAAGGTCTTTGAACATGTCTCTACCTGAGAAAGGCAAAAAACTGCATGTAAAATACTTTTATCTACATTGTTCATGTCTAGGTTAATAAATCTTTTATGGCTGTCGAAACATTGTCATGAAATTTATGTATAATCATAAATACGTTGCAATCAGTTCAACTGGGTCAGTAATGAAATTTGTTTTTTACGCATAAAATTCCCAGTGTGAAACTATCTAGCTATAAAAGAGAGTAACTACAGATTAATATTTTAGAGAACATCAAAAGACTCGAAAAGAGCCAATATTCAATAAATTAAGAAATAAAACAGTTTCCAAAATAGGTTTACCTGTATATATATATATATATATATATATATATATATATATATATATATATATATATATGTAAACCTATATATATATATATATATATATATATATATATATATATATATATATATATATATATATATATTAAATCATCAGTATCCCTTAAAAGTAAATCTCGTGCGATTCACTTCCTGAAGTGTACATCGTACACATTCAACTTAAAATTGCTTATGTTATATTGCTGTGAGTTGATTTCAACCATGCTTTTCGCCATTGTTATATTCCGTACTAAGGGAATAAATACTTAACAGCAGGTGGATAATAGAAGAAAGGTTCATTGTACACAACAAGTACAATATGATATACACACAGGTCAATCTAGTAGTGAGTGTCTCTAAATGGAAGGTCGAAGCTGCTTGAGTCATCTATCTCTCACTCTGCCCTCGTCTACTCCGTCTCTCGTAGACAGTCGACTTTATAGGTACTTACTACCTATAGTTTAATCATTCATGGGATGGCTGGCTATTCCATTATATCAAATAAAGAAAAAAAGAAAGAAAGGAGACGTTGTGGAGAATAGACTAACTTTTAATGTTTTGTTCTGTTTGGTTTTAACAAAAGTTTGAAGCCATGTAAAAATACATTGTCGATTATTTTATTGTTACACTTTAAATGTGCTGTTTAAGGTCATGTTTAGCATGTTGTATATGCTGCTGTTGTGAGTTCGTTTCAAACAATCTTCGTCGCCACTGTTATATTCCGGGCTAAGTGAATAAACACATAACACTAAGTGGATACTAGAAGAAAGGTTTATTGTACACAACCAGTACAATATGAAATACTGTAGTTATACACACGGGTCAATCTAGTAGTGAGTGCCATTAAATGGAAGGTCAGACGTGCTTGCGTCGCCTCTCTCACTCTTCTTTCGTCTACACCGTCTCTCGTAGACAGTCGACTTTATAGGTACTCACTACCTATATTGGATTCATTCATGGGGGTGCGAGGTTATTCCATTACAACAGTTAGTAAATCAGAGCCGAGATCTTTATTTCGGTAAAGTACTTTTAGAGGTTGTACAATTCGACAGGAACAGAACCAGCGAAAGAAGCATACTAAAAACAAAACAAAAAGTTGGAGGAAAATCGTTAGAAACAAAGAAATGAGTGCTGCATTGTTACGTTTCAGAGAATGGGTTCAGTAGATATAGACAAACAGAAAGGGGCGTAAGGCAAAGATGTGTCTTCTTACCGGACTTATGCAACCTATACAACGAGAAAATTCTGAGGGAATTGGAAATTCCTCTGGAATGCATCATTGGCGACCATAATCTTAACAAGATATACGGTACTGATAGCAGACACGAAAAAGAAATTACAAAACCTCCAACAGAAGGTAGCGAAGGAAAGCGAGGAGAAAGGACTAAGCATAGACTAGAAGATGACAGAATGCATGGTCATCAGTAAAAGGATGAGCACGAAATGCGATTTATAGGTCGGGGGCACTAAAATCAATTAGGTGCGGGTATTTCAATATCTGGGAAAATGTACTGACAAAAGACGCTAAGTTCGACACTGGGATACGAAGACGTATTGCGATGGCTAAAGACGCTTTCCAAAAGCTAAGCAGAGTATTACGAAACATGAGGATTTCTTTGGTAACAAAGAAAAGAAAACTGAATTGCTACGTGATATCTGTCCTCCTTTACGGTATCGAATGTTGGACGGTCTCCTCAAAGATAGACTCGACCCGACGGAAGTATGGTTCTACAGAAGGATACTAAGGATATTATGGACCGAGCGGTTGAGCAACGATGAGGCTTTGGAGAAGATGCAAACAAAGAGACAGCTTATACTTGACATCAGGAAGAGGCAGATGAAATATCTGTGACACGTAATGAGGAAGGATGGCTTGGAGAATCTGATACTCACAGGTCGAATAGAAGGAAAGAGATACAAGGGAAAGCAACGCAAGACATACCTAGCGTGCTTATGCTAGTAGATGACAGAATATAGTCTGGGGAAAGCATCAAAGGGACAAAACTTATTGAAAGTTAAAAGTGACACGGGTAAGTGGTGGGTCATGATCGCCTACGTCCTGAAGGGACACGGCGCCTAAAAAGAAAGAATCCTTTCATAGGGCAGTTAATGCTGGACAATCTTGCAACTGATGAGGATGCAGGAATGTAGTTCTACAGAAGGGTACTGAAAATTCCATGGACAAAGCGAGTAAGCGAAGAGGAAATCTGTAAAAAATTGTAACGGAAAGAACATTATATTCAGAATCAGGAAAAGAAAGCTTAATTTCCTTGGACATATAGTGAGGAAAGAAGGTTTGGAGAATGTTAAACACATAGGGCATACTGAGATATATATGGAAATACAGTGAGTCACTATCTTGACGAGCTTGTGTGAATGGGTGGCGGGATAGAATTAAAAGAGATAGGAAGTTCTGGAGAGCCATGATCGCCTGTCTTGCAGAGAAGCGGCACATAGACGAAGGATACCGCTGACGATGCCGCCAAAAACAAACACGAATGGAAGCAAGCGTCTAATAGCATAATGTTGAGTTTGTTCATTCGCTTGCAGCACATTTTGAACGTCCGTGACATAACTTGTGTAAAGAATTTCACTCACAACGAGTCTTTTTATGTCGTCAAATCCCCAAGTATGGCCAAGTTGCTGGGCGAAAGCTGGTTTTACCGAGACACTATCTATCTCTCGATAGATTGTTCTCCATACCTATAGAGTTTCTATTTGTCTGTTAATTGAGCACGTGATTTCTTGCTAGCACTACATCGTCTACCCAATTTCACGCAGAAGGCTTGTTCAACCCGTTGTACCTGGGTAGGTGACCGAGTTGTTATAGCGTCTGCACTCCAATCATTTTGGTGGTCAATAAGATAAGAAGGTGGTTTTTTGATAATATTTCTTTGGGTGGGGGAGACGATCTCAGAATCTTGGAAGTGCTTGAAAAACCCTTCTTTTGATTTGCGCAGTGTTCGTTCAGGGTGTGGCTTAACACAGATCCCTTACAGATCTTAGTAAGATCTATATTTGTAACCTCTCTTCTACTCCCGGCTCACCAACCTTTTCACGAAAAAATGGTCGTGAAGGAGGTCCGTCGTCTCTATTGTCGTATATATGTCCTGTATGTGTCAAATTCTTTCCTCGTTATAGTCCAAAGAAATGTCAGTTTTATCTTTCTGATTCTAATTATTTTTTTTATTGTCTCTATCCCTTTTAAGACTCTGTTGCTAACTCATTTCATCTATGGCATTCTCAGCATCCTTCTGTAGAACCCCACTCTGCTACTTCCATAGTCATCTTCATCCGTGAGGAAATTGTCTAGTATTCACAGCCATATAGGATATTACTTAGCAGTTCAACATTCTTTTCACTCTTTCACCCACTCTAGAACTGACAAGTAGTCGGCAAGATTTCACCACTGGAGACAATAAAAATAACCAATACAAACGATACGCTGTGCTATTTATTAGTACAATGTACTCATCTTGGTTAAAAGTCGGTTGCGTAGAAAATCGGTATGAAATAGAGACATTGGCAAATAACTTGCGCAGTCGAATACGGAATAACGACAGCATTCCAAACCACATGTGACGTAAAAATATTAGAATTTCAGTAGGAATATATTTTCTCAGTTCTGTATTCTGATCTTTAACCTGTTACATTAACAAAGAAAAAATACAACTGACATTCGATATTGTGCTGTCAGAGACGAAAGAGCTGGCAAAATAGGACAAAGCTTTGTCTTAACAGAAAAATGTGTTGCAGTTCATCCAAATCGACTTTAGTTATTTATGGAAGAGTTTCAAGTTAAACCTGCCCGTCATTTATAGTATCACTGGCCACTCATATTCCACGATATCCGTCTTTTAGGGTGGCTAGCCAATCCCCATTGCAGACGCTTGCACAGGCGCATTTATGTTTATTCAGCACCCACATAGCGCACCTGTGGTTTATACTGCAACTTGGCTGACCAGACCTTAGTTACAGCTTCTAGAAAATAGCGTCTGATCTAGTGTGATCAACAATTTGAAAAGGACCAGCATACTCCAGCCCTCGGCCACGATGACTTGTGATCCCGTGCTAACACAGCTACCCAATTTCACTCACAAGACTTGGGTCAACACGTGGTATGTTTTTTTTAGGCACTTTCCAAAGGTGCCACAGGATTAGGATCGTTCTCTCCAGTCCGATAACATCAAAAAGTCTCCTACCTGACAAATCGACTATAGTGAGATTCGAACCCGGGTTTCATGGTTACAATGCGAACGGCTACGTGCAAATCAGACTAAAATGTAAGTAGAATAATACGTAAAAGTTAGACTGTATAAATTATTTCATTTTAATAAGATCTCATATAGTGATCATCTAATAAAAATGTTTAAACAAGTGCGATTTTCAAACGGTCATAATTTGACAATACTTTGATTTCAGAAAAATATAGATCATTCCTAGAATTCTGAGTTGGTGTACTTTTCGATTGGTTGCAGCAAATAGAATCAGTCACGAAATTCTGAATATGTGTACTTTTCGATTGGATAAGCAAATATAGATCAATCCTGAAATTCTGAATCGGTGTACTTTTCAATTTGATATATCACATATGAACACTAATTACATGAGTCAGATTATTGTCCTCATATTCGTTGCCATATTTATTCCAACGTTTCGGCCGTTGTGCGCTCTGGTCTTCTTCAGGTGGTTGGAATGACGAACCCTTTATTTCGCTCGCTGGGATAGACAGTTCTTGTTCCAGGTGCCATGTCTAATGGATGCCAGTTATCAGTTTTCTCCTGTCAATTCCCCTCTCCAAGTTCTCCACTGCCTTAACCAGGTATTGAACACACAACTCTTTGTGTCCTGTCACTGGATCTAACAAACGCCTTTATCCACTGTGCCATGTGTCCTTAATCGCACAGTGGATAAGAGACAGATACTATAGAAATATAAACAGATATTATAGCACATATGAATATCAATGACCGCTTGTGTGTACGCTGGCATACTGGTAAGTAAATGAATATTAGTCGCAAGCCCGTTCCTCACCGGGTAGCCAAAGAAATAATGTATAGAGTAGTTTGCTATTTAGTCGTCCACACTGAGGCAATAAATATGACTTTCTATTTTTGTGTGTAAATAAAATTCATGGCTTCTTTAATATATTTCTTCGTCTCTCGTAAACTCCTGTGTTTATTGTTTTTCGCTCTCGGAATATTTAATGTCCATTTTGTTTGCAAATATAGCCCGCGTCTCCAATTGGTTTTATTATGTTATTCATTCTGATTTTTTTATACATATTTTTTATTTATTTATTTTTACTAACTATCAAAACACATCATTACCTCCGTCTGTTTGCCGCCGTTCCTGATATAAACAACTATTTAAGGATATGTTCAAGATGTCCGCATATATTAAATATTTGTCACCATCTTCTTCCTTTTATATAATCATTCTATTCTTTACCCACCCTCTCGTTCTTCTATTTCTTAAATTATATATTTTTGTCGATCTTTTTCTTCATTCCTCAATTTCAATTACATAAATTGAAAATCTTCTACATTCTACGATTTCATCATCTTTTATTCCTTCTTCTTTTTCATTCTTTCTCTTTTTCTATTATTTGCCTTTTTAATTTTCTTTCTCTTTCTTTCTTTTAGCACTTTATTTCTTTTAGTTTAGCTTTTCTTTCCGTAAGTTTTGCTTCTTCTTCTTTTTCCACATTAATTGTTTTCTTTGCCTCATTCATTCTGTAGTTTTTCTCTACAAATATATTTTATCTTTCATTTTTATTTCTTTCACTAGTTTTATTCTATTTATTATTCTTTGTCCAGTTTCTTTCATTAATTCATTCTTTTAATTCTTTTTCTTTTAATATTCATTCTATATGAAATTATTATTTGCCATGTCTCTCTTTCTTTCGATAGTTTTTATCAATTATTTTTACTTTCTTTCTTTTTGTAGTCCTTCTCTATTAAATCTTTCTTTTTTTTAGTACTCGTTTTCTGCATCAGAAAATTTAGAGGTGATATTTTTATTCTTTATTTTAATTTCTCCCTCTCTTTCTCACTCTCTCTCTTTCACAATTAGTCCATCAAAATTTTATTCTTTCTTATATTATTTCATTATTTTTGTAATCCTTCTTCTCTATTAATTGTTTCTTTTTTTCTTTCATTCTTTCTTTCTTTCATTCATTTTTTATTTATTTCTTTCATTCTCTCTTTCAGTAATCTTTTTGCTGTGAATTTATTTACTCTTTATTTGCATAATCATTCTCTATTAATATATTATTTGCCAAAGTCTTTCTTTATTTCTTTTTGTGAACTTTTTCTATTAATTCTTTCTTTCTGTCTTTCTTTCTTTTTTATTTTCTTCTTCAGTACTCGTTCCATACATATTTATCTTTCTCTATCTTTCAACAGCCATTCATTATTAATTCATTTTTCCACATTCTTTTTATGTCTTTCTTTTTTTTTTCTTTCTTTCCTTCCTTGCTTCATTTTGTAGTCTTTCCCTTAAAACTTATTCTTTTTTTTACCTCAGTAAACAGATTCGCAAGGCATTTTTCTCTCTTTAATTTCTTACTATAATCATTCTCTATTCATTTATTTTTTCTACATTTGTTAATTCTTTCTTTCTTCCGTCATTTCTTTCTTTCGTCCTTTCTTTCATTTTGTAGTCTTTTTCTAATATTTTTTATTTCTCTCTCTCTCTCTCTCTCTCTCTCTTTTTTTCTTTTGATCTTCTTTCTTTTGTAATGTCAACGAACACTCGCTTTTGTAATGTCAACGAACACTCGTTGCCGCTTTTGTGATGTCAACGAATACTCGTTGTCACTTTCCAAAATATTCGTTGAAGTAGAGACTTTGTAATCGCAGATACAACTATAGTAACGCCGTTGAACAATACTGGTGTCAGAAGCCTTCGAATATCACTCGCACTAGTAGTACTTGCTCGATAATACTCGCTTGAATAGTATTCTGTATAGTGATCCAAACAGACAAATAGTATAGTGAATAGAGTAGAGAATAGAGAAGAAAGGAAGATCTGAATAGTAATAGAGGATAGACTAGAACTGGTGATTGTTACATATATGAGTTTCCTCTATGTGGTCTACTTGCTTCAATAATGGGATCGCCTGTGTTTGCTCACTGTCGATTTAAGTTCCAAATCAATTGTCAGTAGCAACATTTTTCCTTCCTTTTTTTAGTCTTTTTCTATTAAATATTCCTTTCTTTTTTTCTTTCTTTCTTTCTTTCCATCATTCCTTCCTTCCTTCCTTGCTTGCTTCCTTCCTTTCTTTCTTTTATCGGTCTCTCAATCTTTCATTTTGTAGTCTTTTTCTATTAAATCGTTCGTTCGTTCGTTCTTTCTTTCTTTCTTTCATTTTGTAGACTTTTTGCATTAATTTTTCTTTCGTTTTTTCATTCAATCTTTTTTTTTTCTTTCTTTTGCTTTTTCTTTCTTTCTTTATTCTTTCTCTATTACAATTATATTTTCTGGTTTCCTTCTTTCTTTCCTTCTCTCATTGTTTCTTTCTTTCTTTTGTGTTTTCATTCTTTCATTCTTTCTTTTTTCATTTTGTTGTATTTTTCTATTGAATTTTCCTTTCTTCTTTTTCTTTCGTTCTTTCTTTCAGTCTCTCTTTTTTTGTTTTTTTCTTTATTTCGTTCTTTCTTTCTTTCTTTCTTTCATTTTGCAGTCTTTTCCGAATAAATTTTCATTTGTTCTTTCTTTCTTTCGATTTTTTTTTCTTTTTCGTCAGTTCTTTCTAAATAAATTTTCTTTCGATATTTGTTTCTCTCCTTCATTTTTTCTTTCGTTCTTTCATTTTGTACTTTTTTCAATAAAATTTTTCTTTCGCACTTTTTTATTTCTTTCGTTTTTACTTTTTTTCGTTTTAGCTTCTTTCATTTTGTAGTCTTTTCTATTAAATTTTTCTGTCGTTGTTTCGTTTTTTTCTTTCTTTTGCTCTTTCCTTCATTCATTTTTAGACGTTTTATATTAAATTTTCCTTTCACACTCTCTTTCGTTCTTTCTCATGATTTTTTTTGTTTATTCATTCATTCTGTACACTTTTTTTTCCTTCGTTCTTTCTTTTATTCTTTTTGCTTTCTTTTGATTTTTGTTTCGTTCTTCTTTCTTTCAACTTTCAGTTTTTTCTATCAAATATTTCTTTTTTCTTTCGTTTTGTTACTCGTTCTTTCTTTCTTTCTTTCTTTCATTTTCTGGACTTTTGTATTAAATTCTCCTTTTGTTCTTTTTTCTTCCTTTCTTTCTTTCTCTCTTTCTTTTGTTTGTTTTTTTCGTTCGTTCGTTCTTTCTTTCTTTCTTTCATTTTGTAGTCTTTTTATATTAATTTTTTCTTTCCTTATTTTTTTCTTCCTTTCATTTTTTCTTTCGTTCTTTCTTTCATTATGTAGTTTTTTCTATTATTTTTTCATTCTTTCTTTCTTTTGTGTTTTCTTTCTTTGGTTCTTACTTTCTTTCATTTTGTAGTGTTTTTCTAGTAAATTTTTCTTTCTTTGTTTCTCTCTTTATTTCTTTCATTTTTCTACTTTGTTCTTTCTTTCATTTTTAATCTTTTCTTTTAAATTTTTCTTTCGTTATTTCCTTCTTGCTTCCGCTTTTCTTTTTACGTTCATTCTTTCTTTCTTTCATTTTGTATTCTTTTATATTTAATTTTTCTTTCATTCTTTTTTCTTACATTCTTTTCTCTTTCTTCAATTTTGTAGTCTTAATTTTTTTCTTTTGTTCTTCATTTTTTCTTCTTTCTTTCTCTCTTTCATATTTTGGTCTTTTTCTATGAAATTTTTCTTACGTTCTTTCTTTTATCGTTCTTTCTTTCATTGTGCAGTATTTTTCTATCAATTTTTTTCGTTCTTTTATTTGTCTTTTTTCTGTTCTTTTTTCTTTCTTTCTTTTTGTCATTTTGTAGTCTTTTTTCTATTAATTTTTTTTTTTCGTTCTATCTTTCCTTATTTATTTATTTATTTTGTAATCTTTTTCTATAAAATCTTTTTTCTTTCTTACTTTTGTTCAGTATCCTTTCCGGCCGAATGCATTCTTTCTTCACTTTCTCCATATTCTTTCTTTCTTTTCGTATACTTTCACTATTAAATTATTCTTTCTTTTTTCTTCTTTTTTTTTTATTATTTGCCACTTTTTCTATCCACTTCCCCTTTTCTCTTCTAGCCCGTCTTTTTCTCCCTCTTTCTTTTCTCTTTCGCTTTTTCATACAAACTGTTCCGATTTTAATAGTACGTTTTTTCTCTCTATTTTTCTTCATTTTCATCAGATATCTGTTTCTTCTTTTATTTCTATATCCTAGATGAATTATACCTACTCTTTTTATACTCTTACTCTCTCTCTCTCGTTCTTGTCTCCTCTCTCATTGTCCGTATGTCCTTTTCCTTTTCAGCCCCCGACTGATTAAGAAAGGAACGCAAATGGCAAATGTAATGAAGCACTTCTTTTATATGACTGCCAAGAAACTCATATTGTCTCCGCAAAATCCGGCTTATTTCCCAGCTAATTGGTTGGATTTCGCGTCAAAACGCCCTCGATTCCCGCGCCTTCTGTCTCATTTCACGCCTAATAAATACAGTCAACAGACAACCGGGAAAATCTAACAAAATAATAAAGTGATCCGCCTGCAAGCTGTCATCTACCATTTTGACAAAGATTCTACATCTATATATGAAAGAAGCCCACAGAAACCATTCTATATATATATATATATATGTGTGTGTGTGTGTGTGTGTGTGAGTGTGTGTGTGTGTGTGTATATATATATGTGTGTGTGTGTATGCGTGTGTGTATATGTGTGTGTGTTTGTGTCTGTTTCTTTGTTTATATATAAATATATAGATATGTGTGTGTGTGTGTGTGCATGTGTGAAAAAAATATGGCATCGTGTGTGTGTCACTATATGAAAAGTGGCATCTTGTCACTAAATACTTTAATACATATATGTGTTTCACACATTATGAAATGGACAAAGTCCGACAATCATTTCAAGACATTTCTATGTTTATACATTCTTTTTTTTTACATACAAATATTTAAGTAAATGCTCTGTTTATAATAAACAGCATTAAACAACATTTAGCGGCCAGAATATCCGAGAGATTTTCATAGAAAATATTCGTCCTCCGACAGGAATCGAACATCCATCCTATACAGAAGCATCATATACCCTCACGTTTTAATTTTAAGACATTTCTCTGTTTATATATATGTGTGTGTATGTGTGTGTATGTGTTTGTGTGTGTTATATAATAGAATTAAACAAACACACACCCACTCGCACACACCTATGTACCTCCAAATTTCTCTATACAACTGACCTGAACCTCAATAACATATACATCCATACGACTGCACTGAACCTCAATAACGTATACATTTAACCAACCATCAAGATATATCGACACCATCAACTCCAGCAAGAACAACTAAAAAATTAATACCTACACATACAGTCACTGACTTCCGATTCGCCACTACCCCGTCCTGGGTATGAGGATAAACTACAGCCGCGTCCTGGGTAAAACGATAGGCTACATCCGCGTCCTAGGGAAGACGATAAACTACGTCCAACAGTAAGGCCTCTGATCAGGAGATTTTGAGGATCATGGAACCACCTCTTAATTGCTGGCGTTCCAAGGTTCACCAGACCCAGGGTGGTAGCACCTGTTAGGGTCCCAGCTATGGGCAAATACTTGACACCCAAACTTGTCGAAAAATAGGTTTTAATAATAGAATTACTTTGTAATAAAAAAATATTACCGGCAATTTGAAGGAAAAATATTAGCAACAATTCTTTAAAAAAATCTACTAGCAATACAAACAGCTATACATTCTTTGAAAAAAAACATGACTATAGATTTCTTCAGATAAAAATATTCCTAGAAATAGAGTTTTTGAAGAAAAACATTACCAGCACAAAAAAAAAAAAATTGTGGCATTAAATAACCCATTGATATTGATATGCCGGAAAACAAACCAAACCAAACCAAACCAAACCTTCCACTAACATCTTCAGACAAACACAAAATACCCACTACAATGGAGACACATGCGCGCACACATACCCACACACTAAAATCACAAAATGTTATCAAATGATATCTAACTGACCCATGAAAAAGAATCAACAGAGAATTAAAATATACCAGGATATCCTCTCCCATAAATCATGTCCACAATATTCTGCTGAAATTAAAAAAAAAAAAAAAACTAAAAGCGAAACCTGTTTCTATGTCCCCAAGAATATAAAGCCCAGAATACCTTGGTGAGAAGAGAAATATATTGAGAAAACATTTAGTTATCTTCAATATCCAGATCATTTCATCCTTAATGAGCTTAAAAAACACCAAGACGCTAGACATCACCGATAGCATTTCTAACAACAACACAAAATTCTTAATCCTACTCTCTAATAGAATTTCTACAAAACTTGTTAATGAATTAGTTTTTTCCTAATACAAGGAACTTTACGAATACGACCAAGGAAATAGAATAGATAATTAGGAAGAAAAATAAATCCAAAACCAATTCAGATGCCGGTACTTATGAAATAAATATTTTACAATGCAAAAGCACTTATATAGGAGAGACATCTCACAATCTGAAAGCCCGTATCTATGAACTGAAAAAGGGATTTACATTTAGATTAGCTTTTTACCTCGCTCGTAATATTAAGGTGAAAAAAAAAAAAAGCTATAATTTTGATTTTATAAATGGCATCCTAATTTTTTAAAAATAACATACTAATAACGAAAAAGTATGTCGAGAGATTAATGATACATATATTACCAACTAGAAACACACGTCCAAACATTGTATTACATCACCAATCTTTATACAAGTATAGCTCGCCCTACGTCGTTAATTAGTTCTAGAGGTAACGTCGAAAAATGACTTAAGTCAAAATAACTATGCTATAAACCACAAATAAGCAGTCCCCATAATATTTATGATATGTACGTACAGTATTCATCATTTCTACTTTATCTCCCAGGGATATAGTCTAACGCTTAGGATTAGCCCTTGAATCGGCACATTTCTTTGGAGTCAGGGAAAAAAATGTATTATAAATCACAATTGAAATGTAATTGAAAGAATGTTAACGGCAGAACACAGATATAAAAAAAAATCAGAATTCAAAATCGATGTTGTAGAGGAAAACAACGCATGAATTTCGGCCTGCCGGCAGGAATCTGAAACATAAAAACATAATTATTTATGCTATTTTTTTGTTTTTTAATGATTTTTATATATATATATATATATATATATATATATATATATATATATATATATATATATATATATATATAGTAGTAATAATCGTATAAGTATAAGAAATTATACTCGCTCGGAAAACCTTCGGTGTCTTGATTCGAACCTTTTAAAACCCTTTATTTTACATTCAACACCATCACTTGATAAGACACCAAAGTGTTGAAACAAAATGGCTATTTTTGTAGTGATTTTATAAAATATTTATGTTATAATTTTCGAATAAATGATTATATTTGTTCTACTCAGCATTGAGCACTATTTTAAGAATAGTATTTGTTGGCGATGCAATTTATTCCGTATACATCAATCCTATACTTGATATATATATATATATATATATATATATATATATATATATATATATATATATATATGAGTGTGTGTGTGTGTGTGTGTGTCTGTGTGTGTGTGGCTTAAAGTAGATAAACACGAAAATAGCACATAAAAAAAATATATATATAGTCAAAAAGAAAATAATATACAAACTATAGTTAAATGGGAAATTATAAAAAAAAAAGTTCCCTTATGCTATATTACGAATAGGAATGGAAGCCTGTGTTTAGAAGAAACATTTTTAATATTAACTTTTAATAATCAAATTAAATTATTATATAAAAGGAATGAAATAATTCGTCGATACCGATATTTCAACAAACATTTCCTTTGTTACTTTAATAATAATATAAAATAAAAAAATCAAATAAAATATTAATTAATAATACAAATACGACATAAAGTCATGAAATGTTACAATTCAATTAATAATATAACATAACATAACAACTTCTATATAGAACGTTAAAAAAACGGATTGAAAAAATCAACATGAAAAAACTGAAAACATGAAATTGCAAAAACAAAAATAATCATTTAATGCATGCTATAAAAATGTTAATGAAGAATGTGCGTGTAAAAATGAAAAAAGCCAAGAGAAATTGAACCAATTTAAAGAAAATTGATTTAAATTTAAAAAAAAAAAAACAAGTCAGGAAAAACAAGAAAATTGATATTTAAAACTTAAGTAATCTTTATATATATATATATATATATATATATATATATATATTATATATATATAAATTTAGGAGAAAATGAGTCACATTAACTTGGTTTCAACGTTTTGGTATCCTCAGGCGATAAAGGCCAATATATCCTATGTTGCCTGAGGATACCGAAAGTTTGAAACCAAGGTAGCGTGATTAGCTGATTGCATTTTTTTTTCATTTTAAATTCTCTGCACGTTAAATTTTTATTCTTTGTTTTCTTTATATGTGTTTCATAATTTTATATATATATATATATATATATATATGTGTGTGTGTGTGTGTGTGTGTGTGTGTGTGTGTGTGTGTGTGTGTGTGTGTGTGTGTGTACGGATATTTGCAGCATGTCTTCATTAAGATATGCTTCATTGAATAATTTAGACTAATTTTTTCTACTTATTTTCAATAGGATCTTCTCATATTCACGGAAAAGCTTCTTAGTATCCTAATGAAAGGAAGCGAGAAAATTACCATGTTGACGCATATTCATTTCTTCCGAATGAAAAAGACGACACTGATGATGCCATTGTGCTAATGTCGAAAGTACTCAGATTATATAAATTTGTATCAACATGGTAGTTTTCGCTCTGGGAGTGGTTTCCACAGAGCAGTAGTTCAGAGGAAGGAGCTGCTCGATTGGAACTTACTTCTGATGAAATGTAATAAAATAAAGAAAGTAATATAAAAAAAATGTAACGAAATAGTTTTCGTAAAGAGGAGAGAATATCTTTTTGAAAAATGTTAAAAAGTTTAAATGGACAGTAAGAAAGAGATGAAAGGAGGACTGATAATAAGACAGCGGAAAGTGCTCGAACGAATTACATTCCTTGGTCCCGCCAATCCTTCACGGCAAGAAGACGTCATTTACATATTAGCAAACCACCCAATTTATCCCTTTATTCCATCGGTGAGAAGTAAGTTCTACTCGAGCAGCTTCCTCCTGCGAAACACTCTCCTGCCGAGCCGATTTCCAACATGATGTATCCCCGATCAGTACAATCTTGTTCAAGGCTTGGTTTAACCATTATCTTCCACTCCTGTACACACAAATCGCCTCCTAACGTAACCTTCTACATCGAGCGACCCTCCCCTGGTCATTGTATAACTGACGGCTGCTTTTACTTTGTTTGTGGTTATTGGTCTATTCACCACACCAGTGACGTGTGAAGTTTTGAAAGGTCGATGTATTGTCCAATGGTTGATTTTAATATTTTCTACAAAAGCGTATTTTCTGCAAAACTCACGTCAGCTACAGACAAGATGAATCTTTACTATGGCTGCCATTTATTGGAAATATTCATAGAAATATGAAATTTTTCTTATTCAGTTTATTAAACAGGTTGAATTTTTTTTTCTTTAAAACGGAAATAACTGGGTTGAAAATAACAAAATAAAACGATCCTAAAACTGAGGAAAAAAGAAAAAAGAAAGGAAAAAGGAAGAAAGGAAAGATAATAACAAAAAAAGAAAGGAAAGAACCATGATATCAAAACAGGCCGCTGGGTAGATGTTTTCTGACTGACCTTAATTTTGCTTGAAAGAATAGAATTGGAGATATCGGTTTTGTCGTAAAAAATTCTTATCAAAATAACGAAAGGTAACTTTTAAATTAGAATAATAAAATGAATTTTACTTTAGTCAGAGATGTCTTTTGGGTTGGGGAAGTGACTGGTGAAAACGATATAATGGAATTGACCTGTTAAGAATTGGACACCCGTTAAGAAAGTAGAGATATTTCGGATAATTAAGATTCTCGGCTATCAGGAAAAACAAAGAGGTAAAAAGAAGAGCAATTGTTTTGGACCACGGAGGGCGCCAGGAAGGCCGAAGATCCTTTCTAAAAGTCAAGACTAATTAGCAGCGGGCTCCCCCAGAGAGGGAGCAAGTTGTCCTTTTGCGTACGTGCAAAAAGGTGCGAAATCGGATTTTGAAAACGTGTTCATTTTAATACAATCACGTAGATCAATTGTTGGACGAGGCGGTCACGTGGGCTGCGGAAAAAGAAGAAGAGAAAGAAAGGTTCGATCATCACCTGACAGAGAGAGACTAAGAAAAATGAGATATGCGCCGCCCCCAAGAGCACTGTGAGAAAGTTCTGCAATAACGATAATGGAAAGTCAAAATTAATACGGCTTTTGAAATTATCGAGAAACTGACGCGACCGTCCCACCCCGGCTTGTTGCGGCGTCAATATTCGGCAAATCAGTTGGAGCTGATTGAGTTGATTGGAGTTAGGTTGGGCGTGAGTTGCAGTACGACATCTTCTTCAAAGTTGAAGACAAGAAATTTCCACCATTAAGCAAGAAATCTTCCACTGAATCGAAGCAAGAAATCTGCCCAAGTAAGACAAGAAATCTTCCACCGAATCGCCTCCACTAACGTAAAGAAATCTTCCACGAAGTTGAAGACAAGAAATCTTCCACCGAATTGAAACAAGAAATCTACCAGTCTAAACAAAAGAAGAAGTACATTCACGTCGAAGAAAGAACCAACTGCGAACGTGAAGTGTCGAACTGAACCACCTACATTTGATTTGTGGTTTCGACATTTTTCTGTTCAATGATAGAAGCTTGGTGCCATAGTCCACACGGGTCAGGGAATTGAAAAGATATAAAGGTTGTTACCCTTTTAAACAATTTTGTCGATTTTTATTTTATTTGTCCAACTCAACTTGATTTTAATCTAAACACAGCGTTTTTAATTACACCAGGTAAAGCGAGTAAAGGCGAGGCTTTCATCTGACCAAAACTCCCACGACCAGGAGATGACGTCACAGCCGTAAAAGGATCCGACACTGGGCTTTAACCGTCACATTACTTCGGAATATCATAAAGAAATACACTACCCCAATCCAATTATCTACTATAAAACGTTTAAAACTGTTACCATTATTCTCAAAAATAACAACACACTAGCAAAATAAAAACTACAACGAACGGACTTTGTTTATGAGTTCAAATGCCCCTTAAGAAATGTGTTCGTAATCAAATCCAATTTACAATTACATTGGTCGCTCTACTACATGCCTATCCAGACGACTTACACTACACCTATCTGACAACAGCTCTATTAGACTCTATTTAAAAGCACACACCGATTCCATCTGAAACATACTGGTAGAAAATACAAACCTAATAACCTCATCCATATGTAAAAAAAGACAAAATATAATGGAAGCTTTAATAATAAAAATGAAAACTGAGTTCGATCCTTACTGGATGCTCTTTACTTTTGCCTTGTGCCACATCTAAGCTACACTTGGAATATCTACTCAATAATATTAACTACGAACACCGCCATAGTGTGCTGTGTTCGGAAAATAAAACATCCTTATAACTCTAGATACATACACATAAACCATACATTTAGAGGTCCCTGTTCCATGTAAAGGGTGAACCTTGTGAAAAAAAAAAATAAAATAAATAATTAAACCGAAACTAACGTCTGCTTTGTCTTTGTTTGTGGTTCTTAGTCTAATCATCTCACCAGTTACGTGTGAATTTTCAACGGCCAATGTATTGTCCACTAGGTAAAAAAGAAAAGAAAAATGATTTCGAAGCCGAACACTTATGGACACAGTATTCGCGTAGCGACGGCGCTGAAACTCTCACTTCTAGATATTTTCCACTTTAGTGTCCCCGAGGCGTCGACACTTGTCGTGTTACGATGAAGCTGCGGCTATTTTATTGACTCTTCCATTAACGCCTTCTTTTACGAGAATGGAACTAGAATATCATATCGTGGCGATGGCGACGACGTTTGTTTGTGGCATTGTTTGGAAGCAATGGAAACTGAAATTCTCAGAGGTTTCAAGTTTGTCTTTACACTCAGTATCATATGCAAATTTACAGAGCCGTGTGCTCGGATATTTCGAAAGTACCTAGTCTCATATTTCATTGTCAGAATTAAAATATTGTCAAGAATAAAACAAACAAAAATCAAGCAAAGTTCGAATCTACATTCCATTATTATCATAATCATCAGTCTTCAAATTTCCCAAATACGTGTGGCTTCCATTGTACATCAATTGACTTTTAGTTATATCTTCTTCTGTTTCTCTTTCCCTCAATCTGTCCTGTGAGTATCAAGTTTTTCAAGCTCGCCTTCCTTGTTTTGCACACAGAAATTTCAGCTGCCTCTTCCTGATGCTAACTATAAGTTTACTTTTTGTTTCGAATCCTCGATGTTGTTCGCAAGTTCGGCCTATGTTAACCTCAGCATATTTCTATAGAACTATATTTCTATTGCTTCAAGTCGCTTCTTCATCTGTCAGGAGATTGTCCAGCATTCGCTGCCATTGATAGGGACATATATCGCGTAACAATCCAGTATACTTTTCTTTGATTCCAACGAAATTTTATGTCTTTTAATACTATTCTTAGCTTCTTGGAATGCATCTTTGCCCACCCCAGTATTACTTCGGATTTCTGTGCCGTACTTTCCTCTGTTAGAACACTTCCCAGACATTTAAATTTCTCTACCTGCTTTATTTTAGTATCGTCTACCTGTAATTTGCATTTTGGTCTCATCTTTTTGCTGATAACCATTCATTCTGTTTTCTTGCAGTTTGTGCTCCATCTTGCTTTAATTCGCTACCTTGTGTAAAAAAAGTTTTATAGTTTCCTTTCATTGTCTGCTATCATCATTTTGTCATCCGCAGAACTTACGGTTTTAAGAATGTGGCCAATATTCTGTCCGATAGGTAAGACTTTTAATTCTCTCAGAATTGCCTCACTGTATAGGTTGACGTGACCTATACACCGATATATTTAAAGTTTTTTTTTTCAATTTCAACTGAGAAGGGTACCTATAAGAATCAGTATCATCTTATGAAATTTAACTACTGCTAAACTTTAATTTATATGATCTTATTTTTATATTAATCTCAGTTATGACAGTTTCCCATAAATGAAATATCAAAATTAATAATACAATGAATGTAAATACAAATAACACAATAAAATGTAAAACATGTACATAAAATTATAGTATTTTATGTACACTTCTGATAAAATTTCATAAGAAAGGTACCTATAAATTAATTAGATACCTTTCTTATGAAATTTCATCTCACTCTTAACAGTCTTATTTTTTAATTTCTTTATAATATATTTTCCATGAAGCATCATAAGCGTAAAGATAAAAGCTAAGTACAAAAAAAAAAAAAAATTAGAACGCTGAAAGTTTTCCTTAAACGTAACGAGGTAAATAATTTATTCACTTCCTTCCATCCGTAGAAAAAATTATCCTCCCGTAAGTTATCTAAACGTCATGAAAATGTCTTTCGTCACCTGTCAAGTGACGCGAAAGGTTATGACCTGCTTTGTTTTATTTTCAAATTACATTTTTTCGGCGCAGAAGCTAAGTTAAGCTTGGTTCAAAATATTTTAAATAAACATAATTTCTGATTCTATAAAAATAATTTTTGAAAAAATGATAATTGATTTTTATAAGAATGTCAAAGTGAGATTTTCATCTTTTTTATAAAATGGAAAAAAATGATTGAAAATGATGGATTATCTGTCCCGTTTTTTTGTTTTTTTTGACAAAAAAAAGATTTTTAACAAAAATTTCGGACAAAAAAAAAGATTTTAAAAAAAAATTTCGGACGTGCTAGGAACGATTAAAAAATGTAAAAAAAATGCCCCCAAAATACTTTGATCTTTCCTCTTTAATAATAATATGAACATTAGACGATAAAATTTGGTTTTTGTCAAGTTCGGCGTCTTTTTCATCATGCTATGCTCTTTTTGTTTACATTTCGTAGAGGTACCTAAGTTTTTAATATTTACTTATTCTATACCCTGAATATTTATGATGGCATCAGGATACAATCCATCTCTGTCAACAGTGTCATCAAAATCAAAATATTGACCTAAAATCTCGTATCGAAACTTTTAAATGGTTCTGCTGCACTTTGCCAAACTTATATCTAAACTATGAACATCACATAAACCTTTTCTCAGATCAATATTTAAAAAATAATTCCAGTAAATTTACTTTCCAATAAATGAAATCAAAGTAACGAGGCTAAACGGAAAGTGAAAACATTATAATATTAAAGTTACTCTAACAGTTATTCCCCTTTCTTAAAAGTGATTCAGTTTTATGCCGCTAGGTTTCGCCTTTACTACAGATACTAGATATATTGATTACTTGACAAACCATTCTTTACATATATATCCTCATCTCTCTTTCTCTCTCTCTCTCTCTCTCTCTCTCCTTATGTCTGTCTCTCTTGCCCTCAATTTGTCCTGTGTGTTTCTTATTTTCCAAACCCTCCTTTTTCTGCCGTCTTCGGAATCTAATGTCGCACTTTCCGACCTCAGTTAGAACACTTCCCGGATATTTAAATTTGCTTATTTGCTTTTAATATCCCCGATTTGCAATTTGCATTTTGGTCTCATTCTTTTGTTGATAACAATACATTATGCCTTTATGTAGTTTATGCTTAGGCTTTTCTTCTCTCTTCCCTTCGCTACATTTTGTAGAATATTTTGAAGTTTTCTTTTTGTGTCTGCTATCAGCGCAGTGTCATCTGCATATCTTATATTGTTAAGATTGTGGCCGCCAAATCTATATTATTCTAAAAATCATAGATGTTATGGGATCTTACCCATAATAACATAATGGACTATTCCATACGTAATAAATATTGCGCCTCAAGAGGAAGCAGAGAGTTCAGCCGGAAGTCGAGGGACCGGCTGGTCGGCTGATCGGTTGAACTCTCTGCCTTCCGGCGAGGAGGAACCCGGAGGAGGCTACGCCGAAGGGCGGAGTCTCTTTCGGGGAGGTAAACCGACCCTGAACCCGTTTATACGGGTTCAAAGGGCATATTTTTGGCCGGGCCCACGGGCTCGGAGATCCCACGTTAAACCGGTCTTGTCTCACATGATGCCCACGTGGTGGTGGTGGGTGACTAAATACTGTTCAGTCTGAAGTCGGACGACCGGCTGACCGGCTGATCGGTTGACCTCTCTCCCTTCGGGCGTGGAGGAACCCTAACAATGCTACGCCGAAGGGCGGAGTCTCTTTCGCGGAGGTAAACCGACCTTGAACCCGTTTATACGGGTTCAAAAGGCATATTTTGGCCGAGTCCACGGGCTCGGAGATCCCACGTTAAACCGGTCTTGTGCCATATGATACCCTCGTGGGGGGTGACTAAATACTGTTCCGTCTGAAGTCTGAAGTGAGTTCAGTCTGAAGTCTGGAATGAAGTCCAGTGTGTCAGTCTGTCAGAGCGAGAGTGTCAGTCAATCGAGTCAGACGCAGTCATGTTCAAACAATTACTACTAAACCTGATTGTTCGTACTAACACTTTCTACTTCTCTGTATATATTCCTATTCGTAATATATCTTTGTTTTCCCATATCCGCCTTCGAGTTCTTCTTTATTGGTTCTACCTTGGACTATCACCGTGGTACAAGGAACCGGACCATAACAATAGGTTAATAGTTCTCTTACAGACAATACGTACTCACTGATATAATTCGTAAAACTTGTATGAGATGAAATTTACATGTAGTGTTACAATTCTTTTACAATCATTTTACGCCAAGCGAGGCAATACAAGTCCTTACTGCGTGTGAGAGAACATATTAAAAAGAAAACGCTATTAACGAGATGGAACAATAAAAATCAGAATTGAAGACAGAAGATAACAACTGACGTTGCATTTAAACTTTTGAAAATCAAAGTTGACTGGAAAGCAAGATGTCCGAAAAGAGGTCACAAAGCGAGAAGCTTGATGGAAAACTGTTACCGTTACATCAGCCATTTCAGATGTAAAATAGTGAAACCATGGCGCCAAATTATTACTGAGCTTAAATTCTAAAGTCTAAGTACCAGAGAAGGAAAGTAATATTTATTTTGAAAATACAAAAGTGTGGCAAAAGGCCAGAAGGGAGATAGGGGAAAGCTTGTCTTCAATTTGTCTTATTCTAAACAAGTACTAACGCAAACATACTAGAGCATTCCTTACTCCAAAATGACACATTCTTACTTACCATACTTACTACACCCACCATGATACCTCAAAATTTCTATGAAGTTATAACTAGCTCTAATATGTACAGTTTGTCTGGTGGTGGGGGGGGGATAAAAGGAACAACTTTTAAAATCATAGAGGAAAATTCATCAGAAAAATTACAGAAAAATTCATCAGAAAAATTATAGAAAAATCACATAGAAGCTAGTTTAAGGTAGTGGGAAAATGCGTGAACCCGAAACACCAGGTAATGACCAATAAAATTACAGATTCTTATTTGGATTTTGTCGAGAATCTCTAAATGCATAGCATAAGTCTGATACCGGTTGTGACAGCAATATTCAATGATATATTCTGGCAAGAAAATTTGTCTTGCACGACACAGTAATCCAGATTTTCTAGCCACTGATTAAATATAGTCCTTCCTCGTCAACAAGGAAAGGTGTGTTAAAATTGCTGCTACAAATCGACGTTCAACTATAAAAAAAAATATAATAATTCGCTGCTTCTTCTCAAGGAAGTTATTCAATCTTTACAGCGAATCATGAGAACTGGAAGTTTTACAAGGATTCTTTATTGACGGCAACAATCTTAACACCATTAAAGATGGAGATGACAGCTTGTTGATAGCAGATGAAGATAGAAGGTAGTAAAGAAAAGGAAGAAGAAAGTAAAAGACATTTGGTAAAAAATGCGGGAAAAGCACAGTGATTTAGGGATATAGCTAAAATACAAACTTTTCAATTCAGTCGTTTATGTGCCATGCTTGATACACGCTTAGGCGATCATGTATCTTTCGATACATGACTGACGAGGCAGATATTTTTTCCAGCAGCAGGTTGCCATTTATTTCTACAGTAGCCCAGTTGCCATCCAAGGGTACAGAAGCCGGTCTGTCCTATTTTATCATAGCTTGGGGAGAAGAAGAGGATTCATACCTTTCCCAGGTGGTATCAGCATGAGAGTGGAATGGATTCGACTGGAATTCGAACTCGGTTTAACCGATTTCTCAATCTGAGCCTCTATCCATTACTCCGTCGCTTAATTCATTTAAAGTTACTAAGATTTAAAAAACCTAGGATGTTGTGGGAAGCCATTATCGTTCAGGCAATGAACGGACGCGACATATATTAACAATTTTCTTATAAGGAAACTTTCACTATCAACTCTACCCAGCTGGTCAATCAGAAAAAGCGTTCAATTCGAATAGAACAAAAACAACATTAATATTATTAATTTATATATTTATTTATTTTGATTAGAGTTTTGGGTAAAACTCTTAGACAGTTCCTCATATTCACTCGGAAAAATTAATTACCTTTATTAAAATCCGTTACATATCGATATAACATAATATTACTATTGATTTTAAACACTGCAAAACACCGAAATAATAAAGGTAATTATTTTTTCCGAGTGAATATGAGGAACTGTCTAAGAGTTTTACCCAAAACTCTAATCAAAATAAATATATAAATTATTAATAATATTAATAATAAATAACTCAAGAATAATATATGCCAATTTAAACACTAGATTCCGTAAGACTCAATTACTATTATTATTTCATTTAATTTCCTTAAGGGTCCCAATCAGAGACCTAAGGGCAGAAACGGCATCATGACATTTTCCACACAGCATTTTTGTCAAAATAGAAAAACAAAATCCCACACAGATTTTACATATAAAAAAACGTTACTAATATATGAGCTGTTCTTATGAGGAGATTTTTGCATCTATGTAAGTCATGGTCTAACAGGGATCCATTCTAATCAGACCGAGTGCTAAAATTACAACTGGTTATTATTATTATTATTATTATTATTATTGTTGTTGTTGTTGTTAAGGTGTCCACCCTCTTTTTATACATGTGGACTCGCCCAGTGTGTACATGTACTGCTGCCGGTGAATACCCGGAAGAGTGAGAGAGTGAGAGTGTGAGGTAACCGCATTGTAGGAGTCACAGTTGCAAGCACGTAGACTCAGAAGGAAGTCATACTTCGATACTGAATTTCCCAGACTGTATCTATATTATTATTGCAAATCCAATTCCAATCATTCCGAGAGCTCAAAATAGAATTAATTGACGTCCTCATGTGCCATATCATTTTTTAGATTTCGACTTCAATATCCTTGGTATTTTTGAAGAATTTCAAAGATACATAATATATTATTATTTTTTTTATTATTATTAGCAGTAGTATTAGTAGTAGTAGTAGTAGTAGTAGTAGTGCTAGTAGTAGTATTGTTGTTGTTGTTGTTATTAATATTGTTATTATTGTTATTATTGTTGTCGTTGTTATTGTTATTGTTTTTGTTGTGGTTGTTATCATTATTATTGTTGTTGTTATTCTTGTTGTTATTATTATTGATGTTATTATTATTGTTATTGTTCTTGTTGTTGTCGTTGTTATTATTATTATTGTTGTTATTATTGTTGTTGCTGTTGTTATTATTGTTCTTGTTGTTATTGTTATTATTATTATTATTATTATTATTATTGAGTGCAATAAAAGGATAAAAAAGGTCGGACATTCATAAGACTATAACACCAACGATCCCGGTCATAAATGAAGGTCGGATGGTCATCCTGTCTCTCTCCATAGTTGGTCAATGTAAGTGATTGTTGGGTGACCAGCCTGTCTTGCACCATGGCGAGGTGTCCACAACTGTATATCTTTTGTGCTCACCAGCAAATCGCACTCTACGTTAGCGTAAAATTGTATCAATATTAGAATGAGCCAATAAAATTTTGATTTAGATGGATTTTGAGATTCAGAGATCTTAAGTATAGCTCTCAGCATCCGAATGGGTCTTCCCTCAAGCTTATACTCAGGTGTTTAGTTCATATCCAAGCAATAGCGCCATACATTAAAATCAACTCTATAGTGGCGCGAAATTGGTTTTCTGTTATATCAGATTTCCAGATGACATCCATTATATTCAAGGCTTTAGCTATGGCAATTTTCCCCTCCTTTTTAGTAGAAATTGTTTCGCTTCCTTGGTAATTAAAAGATTCGAAAAATTTTATAGATTCAACTGGAAGAGTTTGTAATGAGCCTTGCTGGTTGAAACTTATGAATTCAGTTTTAGAGGCATTAAAATGGAGTCCAACATTGATAGGAGTAATGGCGTCTACAGTGGTAGATACGTCATCTGCATCATTAATGTCGACCCACTTTTTTGTAGAATATCGATTTGAGAGCCTTCATGATAAAGTAAAACCTAGATAACGATGTTTGTCGTATGAAGATATCAATATGTAGTCAAGGATGACAACAAAGAGAAAATGTGCAAATGTGTCACCTTGAAGGCGACATGATTTAATGTCGAATCTAGTGTCTCAGTCTGGGAATATCCTTGTTGTTGAGGCGTAGATAAAAAATTCCATGTTAGAAAAATATAGAGCACCCAATGTATTCATCATTATATCCAGTCAAAAAATGGGAACTAGGATACACCCTTGTGCAAACTGATTATACAGGAAGATGTGGACAGCTATGATCACCCAAACCCTTGTGCAAATTAATTATAAAGGACGATGGGAAGGGCTATGATCACCTACACCCTTGTGCAAATTGATTATACAGGAAGATGTGGAGAGCTATGACCACCCAAACCCTTGTGCAAATTAATTATAAAGGAAGATGGGGAGGGCTATGATCACCTACACCCTTGTGCAAATTGATTATACAGGAAGATGTGGAGAGCTATGATCATCTAAATCCTTGTGCAAATTAATTATAAAGGAAGATGGAGAGGGCTATGATCACCTACACCCTTGTGCAAATTTATTATACAGGAAGATGTGGAGAGCTATGATCACCTAAACCCTTGTGCAAATTGATTATACAGGAAGATGTGGGGAGCTATGATCACCTACACCCTTGTGCAAATTTATTATACAGGAAGATGTGGAGAGCTATGATCACCTAAACCCTTGTGCAAATTAATTATAAAGGAAGATGTGGAGGGCTATGATCACCTAAACCTTGTGCAAATTGATTATACATAGGTACCTCCACGAAATGTAAACAAAAGGAGCATAGCATGATGAAAAAGACGCCGAACTTGACGAAAACAAAATTTTATCGTCTAATGTTCATATTATTATTAAAGAGGAAAGATCAAAGTATTTTGGGGGTATTTTTTTTACATTTTTTAATCGTTCCTGGCACTTCTGAAATTTTCGTTAAAAATATTGTTTTTCTTTGTCAAAAAAATGGACAGATAATCCATCATTTTCAATCATTTTTTTCCATTTTATAAAAAAGATGAAAATCTCATTTTGATATTCTTTTAAAAATCAATTATCATTTTTTCAAAACTTATTTTAATAGAATCAGAAATTATAATGTTTATTTAAAATATTTTGAACCAAGCTTAACTTAGCTTCTGCGCGGAAGAAATCTAATTTGAAAATAAAACAAAGCAGGTCATAACCTTTCGCGTCATTTGACAGGTGACGAAAGACAGATTCATGACGTTTAGATAACTTACGGGAGGATAATTCTTTCTACGGATGGAAGGAAGTGAAATTATTTAGATTTAAGTGAACAAATGATTTACCTCGTTACTTTTAAGGAAAACTTTCAGCGCACTATTTTTTTTTTTTTTCTACTTAGCTTTCATCTTTACGTTTACGATGCTTTATGGAAAATATAAAGAAATTAAAAAATAAGACTGTTAAGAGTGAGATTAAATTTCATAAGAAAAAGGTATCTTATTAATTTACAGGTACCTTTCTTATGAAATTTTATCAGAAGTGTACATAAAATACTATAATTTTATGTACATTTATTACATTTTACTGTGTTATTTGTATTTCCATTCATTTTATTATTAATTTTGATATTTCATTTATGGAAAAATGTCATAACTGAGATGAATATAAAAATAAGATCATATAAATTAAAGTTTAGCAGTAGTTAAATTTCATATATACTGTTACTTGTAGGTACGCCTTCTCAGTTGAAATTGAAAACTCAAATTAACTTCTCCATACGTGTTTCGCAAAAGTAAAGGGCTTAACAGCGGAGAACAATGCAGAACTCAAATAATGCAAACTAAATTGTATTCTGGTTGGTCTTCCGTACTTTATAATTACTGCCCGATTATAAACACAAAATTTACATTTCTTAATTACTTCGGATCTTCTGATTGGTCCAAAGTGAAATTAAGGTGAAATTCGTTGAAATTTCGAATTGAAAACTTTATTTCGTAGATTGTTCTAGTACCACTTGTCATGCCTTTTACGGATATTTCTGTTTCAATTATTTCCTCTTTAGTAACTCTTTTTTTCACCTTTGTGGCCAGGTGTACTCACAAACCTTTGGGTCAAGTTAGTTATTGTCACGTGTGGAGAATATTGTCATTATAACTGACGTCATTTTCAGTTAGCAATATGAAAATAGCATTCCTTCAGATGCTAAGAACCATTCTGTTTTTTTTTTTTGTTATTATTAATTAAGTTCCTTAATTAAATTCATTTCGTTTTTTTTGCTTTGAGAAAGTCCACATTGGACGAAACGCGTAAGCAATAACCACAGTTTTCCTATTGTCATTTATATATATATGTGTGTGTGTGTGTGTGTGTCTGTGTTTGTGTGTATAAAACGGGCATGAGAAAAATTTAAAGGAAAACTTTCAAAGCCGCAGAGAAATATTTGCAGACGAAAAGACTTGTACAATGTAATGCAGGGGGCATCTAGAAATAGAAACAGACTTCTCTATCATTGCAACCCTGAATAATTACATCAGAGCGAATTATGCCACTGCAGATAGTGAGAAAACCCAGAACACCAAATGTCACCTCTGTGGAATATGACAGACATCACAAATGAATAGGCACAAAGTTGATGCACAGGGACACGGCAAAATAGATACATTCGCACAGTCTGCCAAGTAATTTGCATTTATATTGTGAAATAATGTGCAATGCATTACTATGGTCAACAATCATCAGTTATCCATTTATACGTTTGGATGAGGAAACGTTATCAGTCCGCCACTCTTAGAAAAATCTGAGCAAATTACCAAACATCAGAATATTCCTAAAAGAGCACGGGGAAAAGCGTACATATACTAGAAAATACGGAGGTCGGAGAAAATGTCATTATTAAAATCAGCTAGAATATTTTTCAAAAGTTGTCCGTTATTGAGAAAAGTTTCTGCCGTGTGAGATCTGATGTAGGCCACAACTTACATATTTGTAACCACTCAACGAATAATAATAATAATAATAATAATAATAATACATAAAAAGAAAGCAAGGTAAAAAGATGCAATCGTCCAGATACAGAAACAATGGCCAGATAAACCACTTCATGGCCAATACTCTGGCCGTACCAAACAAGCTGACGTAGACAAAACCCGTACCCATCAGTGGCTACGTAGTGCAGGGTTGAAAGCTGAAACTGAAGGTTTTATCCTTGCTGCGCAGGACCAATGCTTGCTAACTAGGAATTATCAAGCACATATACTAAAATATTTTGCCAACCCAAAATGCAGATTCTGTGATAAATATCCAGAAACAATTGATCATCTTGTATCAGGTTGCACAATATTGGCACCCACTGAATATAAAACCCGGCATGAGAGATTGGGCCAATATCTGCACTGGAAAATTTGCAACTTCTACGGGAAGAAAACAGAAAGAAACTGGTATGAACACCACCCAGACCCGGTTACGGAGACTGGACCTGTTACAATTCTATGGGACTACACAATACACACTGACAGAACAATCAAAGCCATACGCCCAGACATTGTTATTAAAGACCACAAAAAAGTGCCTCCTTATTAAGATTCCAGTAGACTAATTGAAGGGATTCCTGAAAGTCCATGCCTCAAAGAGATACAAAAAAATGTTCTCACATGTACAGCCCACACCTTACGAAGGGCTATGTCTATGTCATTTTTTTTTCAGTTGAAAGTGTCATGATGCCATTTCTAAACTTAGGTCCCTGGGCGGGACCCGGAAAGAAATGTGTAAATACGGAGTAAAAAATGTCCGAACAATGTAAACAGAAATTCCATATAACGGGAAGTACATTCTATTCATACAAGCAAAATGTAAAAGAAAATATAAATCCTGACAACTATCCCTCTCCTGGTGTCTCCAAGCCTTTTCAAAATATTATCTTAAGCTCACTTTTGTGCCTAAGAAAACACATTGATGATCATTAAACTAAGAGTATGTATCCAATTACCAAACCCTGAATCGTCAAAAAATTAATGGTATGATCATGAGATATCGTTCAAATATCATCAGCATCGATTTGACTGGATAATATTGACCAATGGAAACCATGCCTGCGAGCTGTTCAAATATCATCAGCATCGATTTGACTTGATAATACTGATCAGTGCAGACCATATCTGAGCGTGGCCAAGTTAGAAAATACTTAGAAATCTGACTACGGTTTGATTCAGACACTATGACTGAAATAGAATGGAGGAAAGTGGTCGGGAAACATTCCTGTTCATGCTGGCATGAGGCTTAGAACTGCTGCTTTGTGGAATAATCTCTCGGCAGAATGTTTTACAGTCACTACACTCTTGACCATTTTCTTCCAGACCCCATAAACTACAATTCTTGCATTCTCTTATGCTCATACATGACCACACAGTAACCTTAAGTGGCTCTTTAACATAGTATATTTTTAAAAGTCCTACTATAGGGATCAAGAACTTAGAGTTTAGCTTCTCGTCTTGAAAGACGACTGGATGGAATTCGTACAAATCTACTTAGAAACAGCCAGAACATCAATTGGAGATCACATGCAACACTTAATGCAATTTACGGGGACCTGAGACCAATCTCTCTTAATCTCAAACAAAAACGATTACGCTACCATCGAGTGGACAGGTTAATCGTCTTAACCCTACTCCTATGGCATCCTTCTGCAAGTGTCATCGCAAGAAAATTGACTTTCCCATGCACAATAACTCGGGGCTCAGATTTGAAAGTTGGGGTTCTGGGGATAGCAATAGATGAGCAAACAGTGTGGAAAAGGATTGTTAATATAGTTCCGATCAACCATAGGGTGGTCGAAGGGTGATGATTATAATGTTGATATTAAGAAAAAGGACAAATTATTCTACCCGAGTGTTTGAAGGTATTATCTATTCATTACGTTCGATTGCCTGACTTCTCACCAAAACTCAAGGTCCGCACATCATAGTTGTAATTTTATCCACAAGCTGTCTCTGTGTAGATGAAATGAATACAAATATATCTGAGAAGGCATATTTGCAAAATAGATTATTAAGCCACCCTAGCTGCTGGGTATGCTTGAAAACGGACAGCTAGATTTTATGATCAAATGGTGAGACATTCGATTATGTAGTGAGCTTAGTTATGTCACAAGTCCAAAAGTGTGCCCAGCGAGGATTGACATAACTAATTATTATCAGTAAGGCTAAGTACAGATGTTGCCCTATTCTTAATTAATACATTTTGGCGAAACAGGTTTATTTCTATTTGTTGGAAAATTTCATTTAACTAACGGCTATACGTGTGGCGATTTTTCGAAGTTTAGGTTTAGTTGTGTCCCAAAGTCGAAAAAATGAACGAACCAATCCTAAACAGGTAACAAAGGACGACATTCTAGTCCTGTTCAAAAGACAGGTGTGAATTTTAAACTGGATGATAAGCGAATCAATCTACTCGTATTGTGGAAAGCTAAAAAAAAATGTAAATAAAATATAAATAAAATTTCAGAGATTTAGGCGGAATTTTTATATATATTGAATTAGAATTTAGAAGCAAACGGACACCCAATACTAAACAAGAAACAATGTGTAAACATCTACTCCTGACCACGGAGGAGTTTGAACCGGACGATAGGCCAACCTACATGCTCCTATTTGAAAGAAAACCTTGTGGTTCTCTTTTTTGTTGGACAGGAAATAGAACTCTTGATAATGAAGCTATATTGCTATAGTAGATATTTAGATTGGGACAGAGCAAGAAGAATTATATCAAGGCGAATTTACAAATCTGAACTTACAGATTACAATTCTGGGCAACATTCTTCTGCCTTTGGTAATATGTAGAATCCCTGATGACCGGACTAAGAAAACTTTCCGGATATGAGGAATTGGTTACAATGTCCGGATATGAGGGATTCTGGATGTGAGGGATTCCGGATATGAGGAATTGGTTACAATGTCCGGATAGGAGGGATTCCGGATATGAAGTATTCCGGTTATGAGGAATTGGTTACAAAGTCCGGATATGAGGAACTGGTTACAAAGTCCGGATATGAGGGATTCCGGATATAAAGGATACCGGATATGAGGTATTAGTTACAATGTCCGGATATGAGGAATTCTGGATATGAGGGATTCCGGATATGAGGAATTCCGAATATGAGGAACTGGTTACAAAGTCCGGATATGAGGGATTTCGGATATGAGGAATTGGTTAAAAAGTCCGGATATAAGGGGTTATATTTAGATTAAAATAAAAGAACTCAAATCAGGTTTAACATTTATATTCATTGTTTTATAGTAAACAGAATAAGCTAATGGTGATTGAAATATAACTGAAATGATTTTAAGGAAAAAGAAATAAATTATGTAATGTTAATGAAAATTCATTAAATTAAGTATGCCACATATGCAAAACAAATAATGTAACGAGGATTTTTTAATCGCTGTTGGATGATGATTCTTTCTCTTTTAATGTCATTCTCAATTTTCTGAATTTCGCTTTTCTTTTGTTCTTGACGATTTTTTTAAACGAAAGACACTTTTTAACTCTACGCGCGTTATTGCAATCGTCATTACTGGATGCTGGCTTTCTTTCCATAAAACTGCCAATCTTTTCAATAGCTTTTTCAATTTCAGTCTAGGTTCCATCACTGATGTCAATCTCTAATATCTAAATACCCGTCATTTTCGCCTGGCGTTTGGGAGGGGGGGTTAATCACAGGTGGTACTGTTCGTACTTTTAAAATTCAGTATTATTTGATTTATTCCAAATGCTAGTCAGTTTTATTTTTCTCATCAAATTTTTTGCAAGATTCTTATAAGTATCCCTGAAAACCAAACTAAGAAGGACTAAGATATGAGGAATTGGTTACCAAGTTCAGATATGAGGGGTTATATGTAGATTAAAATAAAAGAACTAAAATCAGGTTTAACCTTCATTTTCAATGTTTTATATTAAACAAAATAAGCTAATGGTGAGTGGAATATAATGGAATTAATTTTAAGAAAAAAGAAATAAATTATGTAATGTTAATGAAAATTCACTAAGGTAAGCATGCCACGTATAGAAAACAAATAATGTAACGAGGATTTTTTAATCGCTGTTGTATGATGATTCTTTCTCTTCTAATGTCATTCTAAACTTTTTCCGCATTTCGTTTTGCTTTTGTTCTTGAAGTTTAATAAAGGAAAAACACTTTTTAACTGCAATTCCGTTATTGCAATCGACAAAGCTGAATGCTGGCTTTCTTTCCATAAAACTGACAACCATTTCAATAGCTTTTTCAATTTCAGTCCAGATTTATTCACAATCATGCTATCTTGGTTGCAGATGTGTCTCGTTGTCATCCTTTCCTCTTATTTCCATCATCTTTTGCCATTAGAATGGCATAAGCATAAGCAATTAACCAAAGTAAATTTCCTGAAAAATAGAAATTTTAAATCAGTTTCATATCACCCAAATAGTCCAAATATATACATCAAACTCATTCCCGTATATGCGAAATTCCGGATATGAGGTATTCCGGATATGAGGTATTCCGGATATGAGGCAATCCGGATATGAGGAATTCTACTGTATCACCAAATTCACGAACCAACCCTATTGTTCTGTCAACAGATACCCGAAGCTATTGTTCTGTCAACAGATACCCGAAGATTAAAATTCCCACTTTCTGCGAAAACTCCAAAGTTTATTTTTTTCGTCTTATTCCCATCACCATTTGCACGAATACAAGCCATTAGGGTGAAAGAAGCAGAAGAAGTTATCCAAAGTAAATTTCCTGAAAAACAGAAATTTCAAATCAGTTATATATCACCCAAATAGTTCAAATATACGCATCAAAATCATATCCGAATATGTGAGATTCTGGATATGTGGGATTCCGGATATGAGGGATTACGGATATGTGGGATTCCGGATATGAGGGATTCCGGAAATGATGTATTCCGGATATGAGGGATTCCGGAAATGATGCATTCCGGATATGAGGGATTCCTGATATGACGGATTCTGGATATGATGGATTCCGGATAGGAGGGATTCTACTGTATTTTAAAAGAACTGGTTACTGGATAGATCAGGAAACAATTGGTGTACAATATTACATCGAGGAACTGGATGGTCTCAATGAGTTATTGGAACATAAAAGGCAATATGAGTGACTAAATTTGCTGCCTACCCTAGACTACTCACAGGTAAAAATGTCGTGTAACGTATTAATGAACACAAAAATAAATATCAATTTTGAGAATGCATTAAATTCTTTATTATCTCATATACAGCGCTTCGTTTACCATAAATCATCTAGACGAATTACTGAATCATCGCTATTACGTTTAAATCCGATTAATCAGAAAGTCGGCTTTTACAACCCGACAAGCTTTGGAGGTAAGAAAAGTGAAAAGAACATAATATGAAAATAGATATTATTTAAACGTTGTCATAAAATTTTAATTAAAAATATCTTCATTTTAAACTTTCCTTAACACCCGAATAATTTATATCCTAAAGTATATATTTAATTACAAATATTCACAATTTTTAGCGAATATACACGCATATTTTTGTCATTTTTTTCTTTTATTTCTCTTAATATCAAATCCCCATATTTACATTTTATTTTATTTTCTATGTACAATTCTCATTGATTTATTACAATAGATATTTAATTTAAGATTTTATTAACTGTTCATTTTTCCCCAATTAACCACAGCGATTTCAAGTAACATGGTTGCTATGGGAAAATTGATTTCTTTAATCTTTCTTGAATAGAGTTGATAATATTCATAAATGTGAAATGTTAACAAGAAAAACAAGTATTAAAATCCAACTGATTTACACGTATTCTAACTTACATTCTTTTTTCAGATATTTCACATCAGTCATATATACATATATATATATATATATATATATATATATATATATATATATATATATATATATATATATATATATATATAATTAATTAATTAATTAATATAAAAATAAATATTAATAATAAAAAATCAAAATATTAATATACAACCCAATTTTCTGAAAATTTTAATTTTTGATATTTTTTAGTATTCAAAATGACACATATATATATATGTGTGTGTGTGTGTGTGTGTAAATATATAGAAAATAGGAAAGAACTGCTGAGGTAAATAATCCAAAGTTCTTTAGTAGTTTTGTTATTATTTAAAAAAAAAATAGTGCTGGATACAAAAGTAGAGCATAAATATAATTATTTATTTAAAAATATGATTCCAACACGCTACATAAGAGTTCTCATGTTTCAAAACAAGAGCCGAAAACTGCAATATAATTATTTGAATTAATTTTAATTAAAGTAACAAGCTCTGTTCCATCTTCAAGTGAAATTTTTTTGGAATAACTTATTCCTGAAATTTACGTGTTTTATAAGAATATTCATTATTAAAATTAAAATTACTATGGTAACGGCTAGAGCAATTGTTTAAAGAAAAGGGGCGTAAGGTGTTAATAATTTGTATCAATATCTCAGTTGCATTCACAGACGTCAAGTCAGGGTAAGGTTGGGGTGTCTAAATTTAAAGTGGAAGATGATATCGTCTAGTCTGGTTAAGTGGACTATGGAGATTTATTATTTTTTTTATTTTATATATATATATATATATATATATATATATATATATAGATAGATAGATAGATAGATAGATAGATAGATAGATGATACTAATAGTAATAAGCGGTTGGTATAAAACCTCGGATATCAAATCAAATTTGCACCCGAGGAAAAAACTGGAAAAAAAATAATTAGAAACATCCGAACAGGACCCTAAAAATTGTCCGGTGCATTAAATTTTTAGTCCAAAGAAAAAACAAGCAAGTTAATAATAAAGCTATAACATAGAGTGCTTAATACTCTAAGTAGAGCTTGGATAAATGAAGATCCGTTTAGAGAATCCCAAGTAGTTTTTCCTCGCTCTTTTGGATATATATATATATATATATATATATATATATATATATATATATATATATATATATATATATATAATGAAAATGAGTTTGTTGCATTCCAGATAAACTGACATCTGCCTTTTCAAAGAAAACTTTAAAAGTAACTATTAGCGAAAAATGAATAAAAATATTGTTGTGTTATAAATTAACTACAAATAAACGGATTTAGCCCCCAAGGATATTAATGCTGACTTCGTTGAAATATTAAAGAGTGACGTTCGGTTTTTATCAAGAGTTCAAAAGTGGGCAGGTGAAATCGGATGTAATAGGGAGAGATTTGAAAATGATCTAATGTCGGAACGTCATCACCACCGAGAAAATTATTGGTCGTGTACACCTCAATGACAGGTGACTGATTATAAATCAAACAGCCAACACCGTTAGCCTATGCTCTGAAAAAGTTGAGAATATTCTGCACACTGAAATGGCTTAATGAAGGTCTCTACTCAGTGGATGTCACGTCTTCTGATATCTGATCAAAAGCGTACCAGGCTGGTCACATCACGGGAAAATCTGACAGCTGGTTTTCTTGAACGTTACCTAAATCATGATGAACATAGCTGAAGTGAAAAATACACCACCACACTGGCCACAAAGTAGGCTAAGTTCTTTTCATCTGCAGGGATGGTGATGGTCTCAGATTTTTCGGATGAAAAAGGCTTATCTAAGCTTTCGAGTATTGCTTAATATATTGTAATGTAATTGTCATCTTTGATAATGGCTTATGTAAGCCGAAGGCTTAGATAGGATTAAAAAATATTTATCAATATTGTAATTTCCTTTCTTCGTTTAATGATAATGTTATTAAGCTTATCAGACGATATGAAAAGATTTTACATAAAATAAATAGACAACACTTATATATATATATATATATATATATATATATATATATATATATATATATATATATATATATATATTATATAATACGTGCTAATACTCTTAGCAAAAAAGCATTAATCCTCTTCACTCCAACCCAGAGAACAGAGTAGGTTCTATAGCCTTGGATGGCAACTAGCAGGACAACTCTGATTCAAAACCCATGGAGAGCCGTTTGGGAACTTTGTGGCACGTATTGTACAAGGTCTCTGTATTTGTCCCTTCAAATAGTGTGGTTGGTTCGGCACAAAGCCTTTACCACTATAATCAGATCATGCTCTGGTATCTCGACCCTCACACGATAGGAGAGTCAACCATATATATATATATATATATATATATATATATATATATATATTATTTAAATACACACACACACACACACTTACACATATATACACAAACAGACACACATACACATATATATATATATATATATATATATATGTGTGTGTGTATATAAATTATTACATAAGATTAAACCAAGACACGTTAAAAATCGCTTCAGGTTTCTG
>CAHIKZ030005442.1:262500-295000 GCA_903632075.3 Acanthosepion pharaonis | reverse complement strand
GAAATATAGACATAACTGAAAGACGGAAACGTTGTGATAAATATGGCGACAAAGGTGAAGACAATAGTCCGAATAATGTAAATAGTGTGCATAATACCTCATCTCAGAAATATAGCTTATCTCAGAAATATAGACAGGGCCTTAACGTTATGATAAATATGGCAACAAAGATGAGGACAATAGTCCGAATAACATAAATAGTGTACATAATACCTCATCTCAGAAATATAGACAGATACTGAGGGGCTGGATTATGATAAATGAAATAAGATAATAATATTGAACACGTACACACACACACACACACACACACACATATATATATATATATATATATCCTAGTGTATGATGTTTGGTGTATACGGAATAAATTCCAATCACCAACAATTACTATTCTTAAAAGAGTGCTCAATACAGAGTAGAGCGAATATAATTATTTATTTAAAAATTATAACATAAATATGTTATGAAATCACTACAAAAATGGCCATTTTGTTTCAGTACCTTTGGTGTCTTATCAAGTCATGATGTTGAATGTTGATTGTAGAATGAATGTTTTAAAAGGTTCAAATCAACTAACCACCCCTCTTAAGGGGAAACGCTGTCACATGAGCTGAAATGACCAATCAAAATACAAATATACGAGAAGTCAAAAAACTTGACAACGTAGTAAGGTTATAATAATTATTAAATTCTTTACAGTTGGGTTTATACGAAAATAGAATTTATTCTAACTAATAAGTATTAAATTGTACGATAAAATTTGAAATTAAAATTAAAAACTACCCATTTTAAAAAAAGTAAAGTTAATCTATATAAATTTTAAAATTATTGAGGAAAAAAGAAAAATATAAGTTATTTTGTTCATTTTGTTTCTATTGAAATTACGTTGGAATAAACGTTAAAATCGACTGCCTTTAAATTATGACAAAATAGATACAAGTGTATACATTGGATTATGACATCTTGCGAAAAACAATACAAATACAATCAGATTATAATATATAAGCACGCAGACATATTTAGCTATATACACACACAAAAATTGACTAGACAGGAAATATTTGCACGACCTTTTACAATAAAAAATATTTAAACCACACACATACACAATGAAATGTGCATGCATTTTACTATACCCAGACACCGAAAAAGATACGTACATATACCCACATACATTGACATAGACACTCTGATATAACACTTAAGAAATATTAAAGATTGAACGTGTTATTAAACGAATTCTAACCCCATATTTAAATATAACTTATTACGTGCCAATAACGAATAAGAGGATATTAAAATAGATATATACGTATAAAAATAACACGAAAATTTCAAGCACACATATACGCCTAATTAAACATTAGGTGAAAGAAAAAAAATAAAATAAAAACTACCTACAAATATATGTGTACAGTGTACAACCATTCATCACGACAGACAGAAGTGCTGAAAAGCCAACCTATAGACAAACATATAGACACATATATCTCTCTTGCGGCCTCAGCCGAGATTTAACTCACCAATACTTTGATTGGTGTAGTTCATAATCTTGTCAAATAGCTGAATTCTTGATGCTTCCCTCGGGCTATCAAGGGTGTTTTTATCGTGACACCATCACTAAAGGGATTGCCAACCAAGGCTCAGAGAGACTCCATTCACCCTCCTCTAAGAGCAGGTTTTGAATTCAGAGTTTTCCTTCTCCTAGACCAGTTGCCATCCAAGGCTATAGAACCCAGTCTGTCCTGATATTTACCCATAGCTGGAGGGAGAAGAAAGAGGATTCACACCTTTCCCAAGGGTGTTAGCGCGTAAGGGAATGTAATCGATTCGACTGGAATTCGAACTCGGCTCGATTTTTCTGAAAATATACATGTATGGGTATTTATATATTTTGCATATGTCTGTATATTTTCCGCAAATATTATATATATATATATATATATATATATATATATATATATATATATATATATATATATAAAAAAGAGCGATAGAGAGAGAAAGAGATGTAAATATCCTTTAGTATATAATCCAAGGGAATCCTAATAATATAATACAGTGAACTGCTTCCCAAAGAGATCTCTATCTATTTATAACATACACAGTATATTAAAACTAATGCGTCTATATATAGATGAGGTATTGTGTACACTATTTACATTATTCGGACTATTGTCCTCATCTTTGTTGCCATATTTATTACAACGTTTCGGCCCTTCAGTATCTGTCTATATTTCTGAGATGAGGTATTATGTACACTATTTACATTATTCAGACGATTGTCTTCATCTTTGTTGCCATATTTATTATAACGTTTCGGCCTTTCAGTATCTGTCTATATTTCTGAGATGAGGTATTATGTACACTATTTACATTATTCGGACTATTTTCTTCATCTCTGTTGCCATATTTATTACAACGTTTCGGCCCTTCAGTATATGTCTATATTTCTGAGATGAGGTATTATGTACACGATTTACATTATTCGGACTATTTTCTTCATCTCTGTTGCCATATTTATTACAACGTTTCGGCCCTTCAGTATATGTCTATATTTCTGAGATGAGGTATTATGTACACTATTTACATTATTCGGACTATTTTCTTCATCTCTGTTGCCATATTTATTACAACGTTTCGGTCATCAGTATCTGTCTATATTTCTGAGATGAGGTATTATGTACACTATTTACATTATTCGGACTATTTTCTTCATCTCTGTTGCCATATTTATTACAACGTTTCGGCCCTTCAGTATATGTCTATATTTCTGAGATGAGCTATTATGTACACTATTTACATTATTCGGACTATTGTCTTCATCATTGTTGCCATATTTATTACAACGTTTCGGCCCTTCAGTATATGTCTATATTTCTGAGATGAGGTATTATGTACACTATTTACATTATTCGGACTATTTTCTTCATCTTTGTTGCCATATTTATTACAACGTTTCGGCCCTTCAGTATATGTCTATATTTCTGAGATGAGGTATTATGTACACTATTTACATTATTCGGACTATTTTCTTCATCTCTGTTGCCATATTTATTACAACGTTTCGGCCCTTCAGTATCTGTCTATATTTCTGAGATGAGGTATTATGTACACTATTTACATTATTCGGACTATTGTCTTCATCTTTGTTGCCATATTTATTACAACGTTTCGGCCCTTTAGTATCTGTCTATATTTCTGAGATGAGGTATTATGTACACTATTTACATTATTCGGACTATTTTCTTCATCTCTGTTGCCATATTTCTTACAACGTTTCGGCCCTTCAGTATCTGTCTATATTTCTGAGATGAGGTATTATGTACATTATTTATATTATTCGGACTATCGTTCTCATCTTTGTCGCCATATTTATTACAACGTTTCGGCCGTTGTACGCTCCTGCCTTCTTCATGTGGTTGGAATGTCGAACTGAACCCTTTATTTCGATTACTGAAACAGACTATTCTAGTTCCACGTGCCATGTTTAATGGATGTCAGTTGTCAGTTATCTTCTTTTAATTTCCCTCTGAAAGTTCTGCACTACCTTAACCAGGTATTGAACTCATACTCTTTGAGTCCTGTCACAGGATATAATTAACACCTTCATCCACTGAGCCATGTGGTTCAACATTCCAACCACCTGAAGAAGGCCGGAGCGTACAACGGCCAAAACGTTGTAATAAATATGTCGACATGATGTGGATAATAATCTGAATAATGTAAGTAGAATAAAACTAATCCACTGTAATCATCATATCACCTTACAAAATTTACTGGTAAAGAATTTCAAACCGATCAAGAAAAAAATATCTATTTGTATATAGATATATTTAGGCAGCTTCATTCAAACACTTTTGGTTAAATAATTCAGACGTATTATGACTATTTAAGATAGTTTTTTTCATTTCAATTCCCAGAATTAATTTATTGGTGTCTGTAAATTCTGATCAAGAAAAATTCCAAAATTTTCTTTGAAATAATTTTTATTTTCCCAAGGTCATTCAATTTCCTCTTATACCATCTTCAGTAGCTGCATATCTATGGATGTGTTAACACCGTAAATTGAAAATATGTTTCACCATTATTCAAGGGAGGTGACTTATGTTTTTTTTTAAAGTGTTTTAATTTAGTACTTTTTATAGAACACTTTGATGCTACAAACATTTAAGGACATTGTTGCTATACTAGCCTTTCTGCCTAGAGCAATTATTTCAATTATTATTTTTCATCCAGAACAGTAAATTGTTCAATAAGGGATCTTATTTCTTATTCTCAGCTAATTTGTGTCTTCGAATTTTTCTTCCTCTTTCTGATAAAACCCAATCTCGACAAAGCGTCTACATGCGAAATCGTGTTGCCTTTCACGTACTAAATATAAAAGTCAAACTTCATTAACATTAAGGCTCAGCTTAGAATTCTACAAGTCGTTACCTCAAGAAGATCCTAGTTGGGATTAAATACGAATTCTAAAGGTCCATGATCGGACCTTAGTAGGAATTTCTTTTCAATCAAAAACTGATGAACTCTGTTTGCCGTCCATATTCTGGCCAACGCATCTGTCTCAATGTTTGAATAGATCTATTCTGATTTTTGACAATTTTCTCAAAAGATACATAATATTGTGACCATCTTGAACAAATATTTCCTTTCTAGGGTCGAATATTTTAACATTGGCTTCTTTGCCAGGGCAGCTTTTAACTTTCCAAATGCTGCTTGTGGTTCTTTTGTTCAAATAGATTCTACATTCTTTTTTCTTAAAGCAACAAAAGGTCCTGTCATTCAGATTATCGCCTTACATATCGTCTGTAGAAATTTACAAGTCCTAAGAAAGATTCCAATACTTTCTTGTTCTTGTGTACTTCAACTTTTAACGATTGCTCCGAAGATATGCCTTCGATAGAAATGGAATATCCCCAAAATGATATTTATTGTTATGCATACATTGTGTTCGTTAATTGTTGATCCAGCATTTTTTTAACTTATTCAAAACATTACTGGTTTTCCATTTTAGTTTTTCCTCGTTAATAGCAGCAACACAAATTTCATCTTAGTAGCATATTGCATTTTTATATCACTTCCTATAACATGCTCTTTAGCACTCTGAAAAATCTCACTTTCGGTTTAATTCCATATGGCATTCTTTTCTATCTTAACAGGAATATTCGCATGTTTATTCTTGTCACATCTTTGAATTCTCCGTCAGTAGGTATTTGATGTTATTCCGATTTAGACCAATTTTAGAAAATGTTTTCATACAGGCAAAGGAGTTCCAATTCCATTCTACATTGGTGTGGGGTAGAATATGAGTCTAGAGATATTTTGTGGTTCATGTCTATTTTGTAGACACCACATATGCGAAAATCCCCATCCTATTTTCTTAAAATTACTAATGGGAATGCCAATTTGCTCCCTCTTAACGGAATTTGTTTCTGTAACTTTTTTTAGTTTTTTCCATAACTATTAGTAGTAGATAGACTGACAGCTTTTCGTGTTTCAAAACATGAGGGCAAGACATTTTCCTTTAGTCTTAAATTTGCTTCATCGTTTAAAATTCAAGATTCTTCTAGCTTGAATTTATTTACTAATTTTGTCGAATTTATGTTTAATACCTCATTTCATATTAGACGATGATTCTTTTCACAGTTTTACACGATAATTGTTAATACATCAAACATATTTTTACCTCCACTTCGGCTTGAAAATAGCTTAACATTTTTATCACGAGTCCTTTGAACATATACATTTGGACAAGGGTTTTTTTTTTAATCTGCGTTTTTCTAATTTCTCCAAGAAATTTCTGAGTATCATCGTCAAGTCACTTCTCGTGTCTAGTTGCATGCCAAATAAAACATTATTGATTCAAATTATTAATAACACTATTTCATTTTTTTTTCTTTTCAGTGTACAGACGTCCATACACATTTCGTTTTCATTTTGTTGCAGCGTCTCTATGTTTTTTTTTTCTTTTCAGATTTATACTTCCGTTTAAATTGATTCATTTTGAAACACTTTTCACATTTTTTTATATGCTGGACATTTTTGTTTTCCTCTTGAATATCGATATCCAAAAAAGTACACATATTTTTTTTTTATCTTCTTTTTTTTTACTTTTTTATTTCTTCTTTTGGATCCATAACTTTTCTTCGATTCAATTTTCTAATTAATTCTCGTTGATGAACTGGTTTAGTCACAACTTTCCCCGTTGTAAATGCATAGTGCCATTTGCTGTTAGTCCTCAATTTTGAAAGCTGTTTACCAATTTCATTTTTATTATATACTCTTTGGTTTTTCGACACCAATTAAACAAATTCGCAATATTTAGCAGAACATATTTATTAACTGGTTCATACATTTTTTGAGGAATATTCATAAACTTAGCTCTCTCTCTCTCTCTCTCTCTCTCTCTCTCTCTCTCTCTCTCTCTGTATTCCTTAGTTGTATTTTTTTCTTGGTTAATATATTTTCACTACTAGTTGTCTGTAGTGAAAGAGATAATCAGCTACCTCGAAAAAGAGTTCGTGTTTTGGGTGCGATCTGCCGAAAAATAATTACCAAAAAGTAGTTAGCAAAAATCTACTTTAAGGACCAGAATCTATGCTAATGTTCTTCTCTCCCCTGAATGGCGTGACCAATCAGAAAGCTTATGTGAGTGATTAGATTTTCTGAGCCTGGTGGACGAACATGCGTTTTTGCTGGTGAGAAATGAAGGTTGGAAGTGTGACTCCCTTTTGTCGTTTCTACGTTGCCTGTTACGACGCGCTACCATTTGAACTGTGATTTGGTTACAAGTGTTGCAGTCGAGAGACAGAATAAATCTATTGCAAGCGTTTGTTGCCACTATAAGTTGACAGTTGTTTTTCTTCTTTTTTATTTTCTTTACAACTACATTGACTTATAACATTAAACGACAGTTTCTCCAACTTTCCTGGGTGTGTAATTGTTGATCATTTTTAATGGCCTCACAACGAGCAGTTGCAAAGAAGAAATAAGTTATTTGGTTTTCTCCTCCGACTTTTTTGAAATCCTCCAATTTTTTTTTTTTTTGTTATAGCTTTAGCTTCTAGTATCCTAAACCACACTTGTAAGTATTTTTAATAATCCAGTGATAATTGTAGTTTCAGTTCTTTAGAAATCAGCGACGCCATTGTAGTGTAGTGTTATTGACTCTCAGGAAGTAGTATGTACTCAACGACCACATGGGTAATAGCTGTAGCTATTTATAGTCTTTGTGACTTCATATTTCAATGAGTTACCTTAAATGCATTATTGGAAAAGGAAGATAAAAATTACCAGCAATACATTTTTGAAAAAAAAAATGACCAAAGCATCCAAAAATTAAATTTCGGCATTCAATGACCCATAAGGTGTTGATATGCCGTTAAAAAATCCAAATCAAATTCTTCTGCTGTTAAATATATTCTGTTTCTTGACCCCATCAAATAGAGATTTTCCGGCCATTCCGTTCTAGATCCATAAATTTTATCCTTAAAAATTACCAGACACATAACTATCGTTTTTTTTCATTTTTCTGAGGTTTGCTGTTTCAATCAAACATTTAATATCATTGCTCCTTGCTCATACGCGTAGAGAGAGGTAAACTCCATGGGGCTATACAGCAAAGATAAGGGGAAACCCTACATTTAAAAAATCAATATTGTAGCGATTGGGAAAGTATCTTGCAAGGACTCTGTTTCGCAAAGGATTAGCTCTTGGGATGAAGCTGTGAGAATGGATCTTCTTCTTAACTAATGGAATACGAATGGAATGGGGATGGTTCACATTTGTTTAAGTAGTATGACGGGCATGATGACAACATAATTTTAACACACCACCAATCTATCCTTTTTTTTTTTTTTTTTTTTTTTTTTTTTTTTTTTTTTTTGAGCGTTCCGCCCCAAGCAAGGCGAGAAGCCATTAGGACTCAAGGGTTACAGAAAATTTGGAGCAAGATCAGATAGGAGTGATAGAGGAAAAGATAAGGAGAAGGATAGTGGATAGATGAAGGCAACTGGAGATGTCGATTGACATTACATTTAAATAGCTGGAGATTAAAGCTCTCAGGGAAAATGGAATAAGGAAGGGAGTTCGACAGGCAAGAGGTGCGAGACATAAAGCTATTAGAGTAGAAGAGACGACTACATTTAGGAGTTTCAACAGTGAAAGGGTGAGAGCGGGATGCCAGCCTCGTAGGGCGCTTGAACTCATGAAGTCTGTGAACCAGCGAATGCAGCTCCTCGAAGCAATTCCCCTGAAAGTATTTGTAAAAAAGACAGAGAGAGGCGACGGCGCGTCTGTGAGAAAGTGACTGTAGACGAGATGCCAGAACAGGGCCAACTATATTGCATATCCGCCTCTGGAGCCTATCAAGAACACCGAGGCAAACAGAAGGGGCTCCAGACCATATATGGCAGCAATACTCCATGCAAGCGCGAACAGTTGATTTGTAGATCTGAAGGATCGATTCCGGGGAGAAAAATTACTGACGCGGCACAGGGAGCCAAATTTCCTTGCGGTGGACGAAGCATTTGACTCAATGTGTTTGTCCCATCTCAGGTCAGCAGTCAACGTGAGACCGAGCGGCTGCAGAGAGGTGCTCTTTAGAAGTTGAGTACGTTGTAATATTAGAAAAAATGAACTGAAGTTAATGACCAAAAAGAAAAAAAATCCACATTGTCGCTATCTAGTATTTTAAACAAAGGATTTGCAAAAATCTCAATCGTGAACTGTGTGCGAAAATTCTATGTATTTATTGACGTCGTCCTTGATTCTTACAAAAAATATTACTATTATTCGACAGATCATAAAAAGAACGTCTTCGAAAGAAACATTGAAATTATAACAAAACAAGCCTTTATATTGTAAAAGACTTGTTCTGATCTTTGGTACGGAGATTTATGATCTTAAGCGCGGTACTAGATTGGCGGTAAGGTCTCATCATTTTACAGTTGAATTGGTTCGATATAACCTTAAGTTCCTTGGTAACAGTTTCTTTTCATCCGGTTCTTTACTTTTCAGTCACTTTTGATCTTCACAAATGTAAATGCAATACCATTCGTTATCTACTGTATTCCTGGTTACTCTTCCATTGTTCTCAGGCCATATTTTTTTTTACATTTTTTCTTATTCTTTTTACAAGCAGTGACCACTTGTACTTTGTTCTCTTGCATCAGGTGAAATGATTTTAAAAAAATAGCCAAGACGTAAACAACAGTAATTTTAACAGAATTTTTTTTTTTTTTATTTCAGGAATATTTCAATATTTGTAAGAATTTGGCTAATTTAATTCCCTCCCTCCAGAAAAAATGCTGTTTGACTTCTTGTTGATCAGTTAATTTCCATCGATAATTTTCGGTTGGCAAAAGTTGATTTCGCTATTTGTAAAGACAGGAATGTCTTTTCAAGCATATGAAACGTTTAAAAAGATCTATCTATTTGGAGAAAATCGTTTTCACTAGATTGCCAACGCTTTTATCCACTGGAATATGTGACTTGATCCAAAGACTTGTGAGTTCAATACCTGTCCACAGCAGAGGTGAACAAATAACTTGGGGAAAGGAGTTAAAGGAATATAACTGAATCCGAGATAACCAGAAGAAGTCATGCTATGTATAATCTACCCCGGTGGATGAAATATACGGTTCTGTTCAAAATTCAAATCACCTGAATAAGTCAAGAGTGAACAACGACCGAAAGGTTGTGAATATGATACAAAATGATGACAACAATAGTCTGAACAATGTAAATTCATTGAAAAACTTCAAGAAAATTATGCCTAAATTTTTGAGATGTGATATTTACCTGTACACACAATTTACAAAAAGAAAAAAGACACATGACCCAATGGATAAAAAAGTGACATGAACCATATATATATATATATGATATGAGTTCAAAACCTGGCCTCAGCAGAGAAAACAAATACTTGGAGAGTTGATTAACTGAAACTGAGATATCCAAAAAAGGAGGGGCATGCCTTGTGGAATTAGAACAAACTACTCCGGTGGATTAAATAAAGGGTTTGTTTCGAAATTCCAACGTATATCCTGAAGAAGGTCGGAGCGTGCAATGGCGGAAACGTCGTGAATATGCCAATAAAAAAGAGAACAACAGCTAGAACAATATAATTAATGTAAATCATTACAATACCTCATCTTAGGAATATAGACAGATGCTGAAGAAGCCCGGAGCGAACAACGACCGAAACGTCGTGAATATGGCAATTCAGATGGAGACATCTGTCAGAACAATGAAAATAGGGTAAATAAGAACGTTAAAGATAAAAAAAAACAAAACAAAATTATATAAGAAAAAAATAAAAACTGTTTCTAGATAACCTATGCGTAAATATTTCTGTCGATAATGTGTCCGCTTTTTAAAACTTTTCCCAAATAAACTTGAAAACATTTAAATGACAATGAATATTAAAAGAAAATCTCAAAGCGGGAGATACATACACATTCAATATATAAAAATGAATCCATTAATTTTCTTTAACTTCGCATCATATTTGTGGAAAGAAGATGTCACGAAAGATATGCAAAATTACGAGAAAATATCAACACGTTTTGTGTTGATGATAAAGTTGCCACCAGCGATGGATATATAGATAAATTTTTCAAATGGGGAAATATGTTACGATGGTTCTTGAAAATAGAAGAAAATCTTTTGGATTTTACCATTCTTTGAGTAGAGTTATAAAAATACATTTAGAGATAATGTCATGATAATTTTTTTTATTATTATTTTCATTGAAAAAAAACAACACTGCTACCGCTGATACTTTGTGATATAAACGTATTTATTTCAGCTTAGTACAAGACATTTTATCCTGTTAGATTGTGGGAGTACTTTTAATTTGAATATAGAATCGGATATAGTCAATGAAACATCAAAAACATATATCGTTCCGGAAGAAAAAAAAAATTCTCTTAAATTTGATTTGAGTAAAGTACGATGGATGAAAGAAAATAATTCACAATTGCTGGTTACACACCCATGGTTTTAGCACTTACTTTGTCCTGTTATGGGCCCCTCGGCGTGGTGTACATCTAAGCTACACTTAAAAAAATGACCATTGAGCATCTCAATTTGCTAGCTAGTCTTGCTCGGACAACTACGACAGAGCAGTGAGTTCGATTCTAACTGCGTGTTCCATACTTCCGGTCTTATGCCACATCTAAGCTACGCTTAGAAAATAACCAATGGTCATCTCGACGTGGTGTAATGGTTAACAAGCTTGTCTCGCTAGAACAATTACGACTGAGCAGTTAGTTCGATCCTAATTGTGCGCCCCATGATTTCGGCCTTGTGCCACATCTAAGCTAGGCTTAGAAAATCAACTTCGTCTGTCCTGTTATTTACTCATATATCTGTGGGTGGAAGAGAAAGATTCATACCTTTCCGAAGGGTATTTGCATAAAAGTAAATGTAAACAACATAACTGGAATGCAAATACGTCTCACCAATTCCTCACTCCAAATCTCTGTATATTATTCAATCTTGCCTCCTCGGGTTTTGAATATAAGACATTAATAGTGTCTGCGTTTTGAATATAAGACATTAATAGTGTCTGCGTTTTGAATATGACATTTATAGTTTCTGCATTCTGAATATAAGACATTAATAGTGTCCGAGTTTTGAATATAAGACTTTAATAGTGTCTGAGTTTTGAATATAAGAGACATTAATAGTGTCTGAGTTTTGAATATAAGACATTAACAGTATCTGCATTTTGTATATAAGACATTAATAGTGTTTGCGTTTTGAACATAAGTCATTAATGTAGAATAACAATAATAAACAGCACTTACCGGTGTAAAGGTCCCAGCTAGCGTCCAGCTGGCAGACAAAAATAAAGCAGGTTGTAACTTAATACAAACCCTGCAAACTAACAGCTGAATCAAGCTGGTATTTATATAGAAATACCTCCACTCAGGTACCAGCAGCCAATCACAGCCCAAGCAATGGACTATCCCACTTTAGCACAATGAGATGCTCTATGGCAACATAAATAGCTCTTTCTAAATGTTGGATTATGGTTCACTTAGCTTGCTCCACAACTAAGTGTTTATCTCTACCACGTGATTTTTCTACAATTAATTGTGTCTGCGTTTTGAATATGACATTTGTAGTTTCTGCATTCTGAATATAAGACATTAATAGTGTCTATGTTTTGAATATAAGAATTTAATAGTGTCTGAGTTTCGAATATAAGAGACATTAATATTGTCTAAGTTTTGAATATAGGAGGCATTAATATTGTCTAAGTTTTGAATATAAGACATTAATACTGTCTTCATTTTGAATCTAAGACATTAGAAGTGTTTACGTTTAGAATGTAAGACATTAATATTGTCTAAGTTTTGAATATAAGACATTAATAATGTGTGTTTAGAATATAGGGCATTAATAGTGTCTGCGTTTTTCCCAAACTTGTCCCGTAAATAATTCAAAATGGAAAAATGGATCATTTTAACAAACTACAAGAATCAAAGTATATTATTTTAGCAACCAACATTTCTTGAATCATATCATATCCCTTGCAAGGAGTAACATGAAAGTACAGACTATCGAGAAAGCAGTTGCTCAACAAAGAGGATTTGATTGTGAATTTCATGGAATTCAATGCTTGGAGATGAGATTTGCCAGAACCTAATCAAGCCAATGCTACAAAGGGTTGAAAATGTTATTCAAAATAAAGAAGACCCATAGATTATTAAATATTTCGAATTATTTTACGTATAATAAATTATTATATTATCCATTATTCTTTATTTAAAGCTGTTCGGTTGTTTCTATTGATTACTAGTTGCAGGAAATAAGTGAGTCACCTTTTTTGAACAGAGTTTTTCCCTAAATCTCATTTATATCCCAAGTTATAATTATCAGTAGAATACCTTAGGGTGAGTAAATTTTTTACTAGGTGGTCAGGAAGGGGTCTTTATATTAGTAAGATTAGTAATTAGTTTGACCCCAAAAACAAGAGGCGAAAAACTTTTAAGTGAAAAAATCAGGTGAGTCATTTTTATCGAACAGCACTGTACAAAAAGATCAAGAGTGGTAATTTGTGACAATTATCATTTCACAATTAGAAAACTTCTATGCCAAACCCTGTCAAATGTTTCCGAGATGTCCAAATCAGTAGGCCGAACTACACCTGTCGTATCTAAAGCTTGATAGAATTTTTCAGGAATAATCGTGAGTATATCAGCAGTTGACCTAGAGAAGCGAAAGCCATATTCGTTGCCTGAAAGAAGGACTTGCGATGTGAGATGCTTAACCAATTTGATTAGAGTCACGAGAAATTTAAGAAAATGAAGTAGAAGTCTAATAAGTAAAAATATCAGTGTCAGACGGTTTTATGTAGTTCTTAGCTACAAAAGAAGGGGAATTACAACAAGCAGCTAAGCGGGGGGTAGCGATGCATTTATTGTACAGTTTAGAGAAAACAGAGCCAGTTCGGGAGCACATTTAACGACGATTGCAGTGATATCGTCAGGTCTATGTGCTTTCTAGGTATCAGGATTAGAACATGTAACAGAAAACATGCCAAGATATATATACATATAGCTCAGTAGAGACAGTTCTATGTGTAAAGTCAGGCAAGGATACTGCAGCTGAATCAAGATTAAAGACTTTAGAGAATGTATGGGCAAAATAATTTGCTTTATAAGTAGATGATAACAACATAAATTGATTTAAGAGAGGAGGAATAGAAAACCTACTCTTATTTAATGCACTATTAGAGAGCCACCAGTAGTCACGAGAGCCAAAGTCGATAGAAGGTATATAGAGCCTCATTATATCAGCAAAGAAAGTGTTTCGAGGATACGTTCACATTTATCACATGCCGCCACAAATATTTGAGTGTTGTGATCTAAACTGTCACGCTGGTATAGTCGGAAAAATAATTCCTGCGGGCTTTGCAGGCAAAACAGGCAGGTGTAAACAAAACAGTGCTCAATGTAACTTTACAGAGCATAAATTTTATGAATTAACTGATTTAAAATATGGTTTCTTTGTTACACAGGAATTACTGTCTCAAAACAGACGTTAAAAACTTCAAATTTAATTATATAATTAAATTAAAAGTGAATGTCCTCTTTCATCTTAACTTCAGTTTTGAAACATGGTAATTCATGTGTAGCGAAGAAACCATATTTTATATCAGTTATATATATATATATATATATATATATATATATATATATATATATATATGACTGAAACGATTTCTAGGCCACACCAACTAAATACTATTTTTAAAATAGAGAAACATTTTTATCAATCAAAAATTTGGAAACAAAAGCGCCGTCTCGATTAGAAATAGACGATTTAAATTACCTTTCAATTGTCCAAATCGTGCAAGAGCCGAATTGTACAAATATTAGATTATGATTTGAACCGTTGTATCTTAGAAATGATTAACGATATCTTATTTAAATTCTCCGAAGTTTTTATAAAACATTTTTGAGCAATAAGAATGTACAATTACTCTTCAAGCTTAACAGATGAATCGTGATGAAATCAATCATTAAAGAAAATGACATGTTGATCAATAATTAATCAGAGCTAAGAAGGATTAAAATAAAGTATATATATATATATATATATATATATATATATATATATATATATATATATATATATGAAAAGAAAAGTAAGATATATAATCCTGTGTTCTTATTGATATTTTTTTAATTTTTACAAAGCATTGCTCAATATAAATTTACAGAGCATAGATATTATAAAATAACTTATTTTAAAAGGGAACCGTATTTTATATCAGTTAATTTATAATATATATATATATATATATATATATATAAAGTGAACATACAAGTCAACACTTAGAGGCGACAGTCTGTTTCATGCTATATGCAATGGTTAGGTCTGACGATTGCATATAGGATAAAACAGACTGTCGCCTCTAAGTGTTGACTTCTATGTTCACTTTTATATTTACACACGCTCTATCTCTGATACTGAGCACTTTATCCCATAAATATAGCACACCTTAAGACTATATTTCTTCATATATATATATATATATGTGTGTGTGTGTGTGTGCGTGTGTCTGTGTGTGTGTCTCTGTGTGTGTGTATTCTAGTGTCATTTTTCAATTAATTTAAGATGAACATCGCTCTCACTAACCGTCTATTGTTCTCTCCTTCATAAACTTATTTACCGTTCTCTTGATGGTTCTTGGAAGATGGAAGCCAGAGTATGAATGTTGATACCATTACTGAAAGCTTGATATGCTTTTTCCTCAGACCATTGCTCATTTGAAAAATACAGTTGGGCTGACACAAAATGATTTTAACCAGTTCTTTTTCGAGCTGAATACCTGAAAAGACTTTTCAGTGATTCTTGACAAATGGTATGTAGATGTCTAAATATCTAACCGGAAAACCTTAAAAAGAAACCCAATTTGTTTGGTGGTTTTTACATATTAAATATGGTCTAACACGATTTAGACAATTTTAATGTTACGATATATATATATATATATATATATATATATATATATATATATATATATAGGTGTCTCATTTTATATGTCGTGTCTTTTTCTGTTTTGGCCAGCCAAGTTGACAAACATTTTGTTTGTTTTTTATCAATTTCTCTTGTCAAAATTTTGATATCCGTAAAGCTTCTTCATAAATAATATAAGAAACCTCTTTTTCTATTCATTCTTCTTTTACATAAATAAAGGATAATTTTGTCTGACAATTTTGTATATTTTTGGTCAAAATGACATCGTAATCAAGAAAGATTTAAGAGAAGAAATGGGAAGAATATATCTATATTTTATAAATACGCTGCTTACTAAAATTCTTCCCAGTATGTCCATGATGCCTGAGGGATTTCAAGTTTATTGAAGATACGTATAAATATTATTTTGATATATATATATCTTTCTTTGAATAATGGTATTTTAATAGTCGTAATTAGATCTATCTATCTATCTATCTATCTATCTATCTATCTCAGTTTGTTTATTATCTATCTGTTACAGTCTCTTGGATACGAAGTCAGCGGAAATATATAAACGTATATTGAAAATATGTATAAACATAAGTTTAACTGGCATTTCTTTCTTTGAATAATAATCTTTTTTCATAGGTGTAATTAGATCTATCTATGGCTATATGCATATCCTGACGATTTGAAAGAAATATTCAGATATATGATTTGTTTTTACGGTTTATCAACCATTTTGATAATTATTTAAAGCCGAAAAATATTTTTTGGGTTTAAGAATAATTCTTTCTTTTACATTCAAGCTATCTGGGAGAACGAAAGAGAAAACGATCCAAAGAAAAAGAAAACATATCTATCTATCTATCTATCTATTCTACCGCCGATTGTTTATCGAAAAATATCTGTTCAGTCCTGACCTGGATCCGAAATCCACGAAAAAATGGAAGGTGTTATCAAATAGTTGAAAAACAAAGTTTAGGGACAATGAAAAATATTGATAGGTAGCAGGTGGAAAGTGTGTCATTGAATAATAGATCTTTTTTGGGGTAATCTAAGGATATGAAGACAAACCATATCGAAAACTGTCAATTTCCAGAATTGGAAAAAAACCACACAAGATGATGTTCGCTGAAAATGTTTTTTTGAGATAATGATATATTTATTATCGGGCCTTGGCCGGGGAAAAAGTATATATATTTTTATTCGTTCATATATATATATATATAATATATCTTAGGTCATATCCAATTAACGATAAACTGCTTGACAAATACCACGTGTTCAATATATATATCTCATCGTTCATATAAGGGCATTTATATTAACATTTTGTTTTTTATCTTCTCCCCAAAACCAAGATCATGTCCACACCCGACTAAAGACGTCATTGGCTAAGTCTCACATTAGGAGGAATATACCGACCAGGACCTTATTGGCAAAATCACATGACACATGAAGGAGGAGGAAAGATAATCGATCATTCATTGGCCGAATGGTCACGTGACGCACGAGGAGAATTCATTTTATGAGGGGTCGATACGAAGAAGCGGGGGAAGTTGGTACATTCCCTCAGAATCATGGTGATAAAGTATCCATTGAAAGAGTTACCAAAAATGGAAAAGAGGAAAATCCCTAACCAGAAATAAGAAGGGTGGATATGTATTTAGAATTATCGGAGAATCCCCGACGCCAAACAGACCCACCCCAGTTTTGACGGCGTCAATAAAAATCTAAACCCAACCGACAGAAATCAGATCAGCCGTGGACGACAAGCAGATGAGCGCCCAGTGTTGAAACCACGTCAAGATAGCTGACCAAGATTCACGCATGGTTCTGACTCTTCTTCAACCAAGAACATTATTTGAAGAGCGACTTAGAATCAGACCACAGAAATAAGTTTTTTTTCGACTTTCGTCCAAAGACACACCGGATTCTTAGAGACCAGTTTCTCCTTAAAGTTTCTAGTAAAAGCATCGTCCACAATCCACAGAACGGGTCAGATCCTATTACCAGCAAATAGACATAAAAAGTTTTTACCTTTTTCTTTGATACGTTGGACCTTGTGAGTTTTATTTTATTTTCTTTTTATACCTAATAGACTATCACCCCGTTGGACTCAACTTGCATTACGGCTAAACTCCCAGTTTGATCTCGTCAGTCTAAGATCAATTCACAACGTGGGTATCAGACGGAGATCAATTACCCTGGTAACCAGGCGTTGGAAGCGGGTTATCTTTGGTATCAATCTAACCAAAGGGTTAGAACGTCACGTTTGGAGCCGAGAAGCGAACAGCTGACGCCGCGGCGAAGACGTCTATTGGTGCTGTCCGTGACCAGGATATCAGATCCTGGGGAGCCGTGACGTCTGCCGCCGCGACCTATCGAACGACACAGTCGACGCTGCGACTCATGGACGACGTCATATCTATCTATCTATCTCTATCTATCTATCTATCTATCTATCTATCTATCTATCTTTTCATTATATATATATATATATATATATATATATATATATATATATATATATCTCATCTATTCATAATCTATCTCAATCTGCTCATTATATATATATCTATACATTTTATATCTATTCATTATCTATCTATCTATCACTCATTATCGATCTAAGTCTATTCAATGTCTATATATCTATTTTATTCATTATCTATGTATCGATCTATGACAATCTATTCATTTTTGTATGAATATCAGTTCATTCATTATCTATCTATCTATCCTATCTATCTCCTTTATTTCATTATCTATCTATCTATCCATCTGCCATGTTTAATGGATGTTCTTATCAGTTATCTCCTGTAATTTTTATCTATCTATCCTTAACCTGCTCATTGAAATCACACTTTTATCCCAGTCACTGGATCTTAATAATTTTATCCATCTATCTATCTTTCTATGGATATCCTCATCACAGAAATATCTCAGACTCTGCTCATTATCTATCTATCTATCTATCTATCTCATCCTATCATTATATCTGTCTGCTCATCTCTTCATTATCTATCTATCTATCTATCTATCATCTATCTATGTATCTCAGGTTTCAGTTCTTAGCACGGGATAGTGGTGCTGGGTATTTTGGTTTCGGACTGAATATAAAATAATTAGGCTACTGGAGAAGTATTCAATGTATTTCTCTTCTTCATGTAAATAAAGCTGCATATTTTAAAGCTTTAGCATAGAATCCGATGACTAAAAAGGATTTTATTTTGTTGTTATGAATGCGAATAGAAATTTATCAGGTTTTTTTGTTGGTTGAATTCTATTGTGCCTTCGGATTTGTATAGTTCATATAATTTGTTCAGCTAAATCAGTATCACGAGGATATATATCCCATTCTGTACGTAATCTATCTATCTATCTATCTATCTATCTATCTATCTATCTATCTCAGTCTTTTCACTATCTATGTATCTATGTATCTATCTATCTATCTATCAGTCTTTTCACTATCTATGTCTATGTATCTATCTATCTGTCTCTGTCTGTTTTTTTACTATCTATCTATCTCACTCTTTTTACCAATCTATCTATCTATATCTATTTCGGACTTTTCACTATCTATATATCTATGTATCTATCTGTCTCAGTCTTTTCACTATCTATCTATCTATCTATCTATCTGTCTGTCTGTCTTTTTTATCTATCTATATAATTCTCAAAATCTATCTATCTTTCTCAGTCTTTTTTATCTATCGTATAATTCTCAAAATGTGTGTGTGTGTGTGTGTGTGTGTGTGATCTGAAGGCGTTTATGCTTTTCCACAGTTTTCATCCGATTTCTATGATTTTTTTGTTTCATAGACAATTCTTCAGTGCCGGTTTTGAGTCTTAATATTTGGGGAAAATGGATCTCCACTACTTCCTGATTATTATAATTCTCAGCAATGTTTTTATTATTTACTATCTAGTCTTGGATATTGGTGGCCTCTTTAGGGCCAGAAAAGAAAGACAACTGAAGAGGCAGTTAGGTTGAACAAGTATATTGAAATAACAGACATATACAAAGCAAGAGTGATAATAATAAGCAGATTAGAAGTGTACGTCCGAACGGTAGGTTAATAATGCACCTCCATTCCCCAAACCGACTCCAAAATTGAAATAACGAACATAAAGGACTCCTTGGAAATGTTAGTTAGTTTTAAGAGGAGCGTTTACTGTTGTGGCCTGTTTAGGGGCCAGAAAAAAGACACTGAAAGAGGCAGTTAGGTTGAACAAGTATATTGAAATAACAGACATATACAAAATCAAGAGTGATAATAATAAGCAGATTAGAAGTGTACGTCCGAACAGTAGGTTAATACTGCACCTCCAGTCCCGAAACCGACTCCTAAAGGACTCCTTGAGTTAGTATTTATGAGAGGAGCGTTTACTGTTGTGGCCTGTTTAGGGGCCAGAAAAGAAAGACACTGAAGAGGCAGTTAGGTTGAACAAGTATATTGAAATAACAGATATATACAAAGCAAGAGTGATAATAAAAAGCAGATTAGAAGTGTACGTCCGAACGGTAGGTTAATACTGCACCTCCAGTCCCGAAACCGACGCCTAAAAGACTCCTTGAGTTAGTATTTTATGAGAAAAAGAAAGAACACGTTTACTGTTATTGAAATAACAGATATATACCTGTTTAATAAGGATTAAAAGTACCAGAAAAGAAAAACTCCACTAAACCGAAGAGGCAGTTAGGTTTAACAGGAGTATATTGAAATAACAAAAGAAATATACAAAGCAAGGTGAACAATAATGAAGCAGATTAGAAGTGTACGTCCGAACAGTAGGTTAATACTGCATCTCCATTCCCCAAACCGACTCCTAAAGGACTCCTTGAGTTAGTATTTATGAGAGGAGCGTTTACTGTTGTGGCCTGTTTAGGGGCCAGAAAAGAAAGACACTGAAGAGGCAGTTAGGTTGAACAAGTATATTGAAATAACAGACATATACAAAGCAAGAGTGATAATAAAGCAGATTAGAAGTGTACGTCCGAACAGTAGGTTAATACTGCATCTCCATTCCCCAAACCGACTCCTAAAGGACTCCTTGAGTTAGTATTTATGAGAGGAGCGTTTACTGTTGTGGCCTGTTTAGGGCCAGAAAAGAAAGACACTGAAGAGGCAGTTAGGTTGAACAAGTATATTGAAATAACAGATATATACAAAGCAAGATTGATAATAATAAGCAGATTAGAAGTGTACGTCGAACGGTAGGTTAATACTGCATCTCCATTCCCCAAACCGACTCCTAAAGGATCCTTGAGTTAGTATTTATGAGAGGAAACCTGTTTAGGGCCAGAAAAGAAAAGACACTGAAGAAGTTAGTTAGGTTGAAAAGTATATTGAAATAACAGACATATACAAAGCAAGTTAATAATTAAGCAGATTAGAGTTAGTTATTTATATTCTACCTCCAGTCTTTACTGTTCAAAGGACCTGTTAGTAGGGGCCAGAAAAGAAAGACACTGAAGAGGCAGTTAGGTTGAACAAGTATATTGAAATAACAGACATATACAAAGCAAGAGTGATAATAATAAGCAGATTAGAAGTGTACGTCCGAACAGTAGGTTAATACTGCACCTCATTCCCCAAACCGACTCTAAAGGACTCCTTGAGTTAAAGTATTTATGAAGAGGAGCGTTTACTGTTGAAATAACTGTTTAAGAGTGCCAGAAAAGAAAGACACTGAAGAGGCAGTTAGGTTGAACAAGTATATTGAAATAAATAAAGACATATACAAAGCAAGAGTGATAATAATAAGCAGATTAGAAGTGTACGTCCGAACAGTAGGTTAATACTGCATCTCCATTCCCAAAACCGACTCCTAAAAGACTCCTTGAGTTAGTATTTATGAGAGGAGCGTTTACTGTTGTGGCCTGTTTAGGGGCCAGAAAGAAAGACACTGAAGAGGTTAGGTTGAATTAAGTAACAGTATTGAAATAACAACAAAGAGATGAAGATTAGCAGTGTATGTTGTACAAGTATATTGCAATAACATTGAAATAACAGAATATACCTCAGTCCACAAACCGCAAGGACTCCTTGAGTTATTTATAAGGAGATTTAAGTGTTTACGTCCAGAAAAGAAAGACACTGAAGAGGCAGTTAGGTTGAATATATTGAAATCTCATATCCAAAAAGAGGATAATAAAAAAATTAGAAGTGTACTCCGAACGAGGTTAATACTATTTAGTCCTGAAACCGACGGGACTCCTTGAGTTAGTTTATGAGAGAGTTGTTTACTGTTGTGGCCTGTTTAGGGCCAGAAAAGAAAGACACTGAAGAGGCAGTTAGGTTGAACAAGTATATTGAAATAACAGATATATACAAAGCAAGAGTGATAATAATAAGCAGATTAGAAGTGTACGTCCGAACGGTAGGTTAATACTGCACCTCCAGTCCCGAAACCGACGCCTAAAGGACTCCTTGAGTTAGTATTTATGAGAGGAGCGTTTACTGTTGTGGCCTGTTTAGGGGCCAGAAAAGAAAGACACTGAAGAGGCAGTTAGGTTGAACAAGTATATTGAAATAACAGACATATACAAAGCAAGAGTGATAATAATAAGCAGATTAGAAGTGTACGTCCGAACGGTAGGTTAATACTGCACCTCCATTCCCCAAACCGACTCCTAAAGGACTCCTTGAGTTAGTATTTATGAGAGGAGCGTTTACTGTTGTGGCCTGTTTAGGGGCCAGAAAAAAAAAGACACTGAAGAGGCAGTTAGGTTGAACAAGTATATTGAAATAACAGATATATACAAAGCAAGAGTGATAATAATAAGCAGATTAGAAGTGTACGTCCGAACAGTAGGTTAATACTGCATCTCCATTCCCCAAACCGACTCCTAAAGGACTCCTTGAGTTAGTATTTATGAGAGGAGCGTTTACTGTTGTGGCCTGTTTAGGGGCCAAAGAAAAGAAAGACACTGAAGAGGCAGTTAGGTTGAACAAGTATATTGAAAATAACAGATATATACAAAGCAAGAAAGACACTGATAATAATAAGCAGATTAGAAGTGTAATAATAAGTCCGAACAGTCCGAACAGTTAATACTGCATCTCCATTCCCCAAACCGACTCCTAAAGGACTCCTTGAGTTAGTATTTATGAGAGGAGCGTTTACTGTTGTGGCCTGTTTAGGGGCCAGAAAAGAAAGACACTGAAGAGGCAGTTAGGTTGAACAAGTATATTGAAATAACAGATATATACAAAGCAAGAGTGATAATAATAAGCAGATTAGAAGTGTACGTCCGAACAGTAGGTTAATACTGCACCTCTCAGTCCCGAAACCGACCCTAAAGGACTCCACTGAAGAGTTAGTATTTATGAGAGGAGATAATAATAACTGTTGTCCGCCTGTTTAGGGCCAGAAAAGAAAGACACTGAAGAGGCCTTGTTAGGGTTGAACAAGTATATTGAAATAACAGATATATACAAAGCAAGAATGATAATAATAAGCAGATTAGAAATGTAGGTCCGAACAGTAGGTTAATACGTGCATCTCCATTCCCCAAACCGACTCCTAAAGGACTCCTTGAGTTAGTATTTATGAGAGGAGCGTTTACTGTTGTGGCCTGTTTAGGGGCCAGAAAAGAAAGACACTGAAGAGGCAGTTAGGTTGAACAAGTATCTTGAAATAACAGACATATACAAAGCAAGAGTGATACTAATAAGCAGATTAGAAGTGTACGTCCGAACGGTAGGTTAATACTGCACCTCCATTCCCCAAACCGACTCCTAAAGGACTCCTTGAGTTAGTATTTATGAGAGAAGAGGCAGTTAGGTTACAGTTATTGAAATGTCCTGTTTAGGGACCAGAAAAGAAAGACACTGAAGAGGATTAGGTTAAGTTGAACAAGTATATTGCAGATATACAAAACCGACAAGAATGATTGATAATAAGGAGATTTAGAAATGTTTGAGGGGCCAGAAACAGTAGGTTAACTAAGACACCTCCAGTCCTGAAAACAAATATATTTAAAGGACTTTGAGTTAGTACTCCTTGAGTTAGTATTTATACAGAAGCAGAGGAGCAAATAACCGACGCCTATATTTAGGAATCTGTCAGAAAAGAAAGACACTGAAGAGGCAGTTAAAAAGAAAGACAAGTGAAATTGTGTAACAGATATATACAAAGCAAGAGTGATAATAATAAGCAGATTAGAAGTGTACGTCAGAAACTGACAGGTTACCGAACAGTAGGTTAATACTGCACCTCCAGTCCTAAACCGACGAGGACTCCTTGAGTTAGTATTTAAATAGAGGAGCGTTTACTGTTGTGGCCTGTTTAGGGGCCAGAAAAGAAAGACACTGAAGAGGCAGTTAGGTTGAACAAGTATATTGAAATAACAGACATATACAAAGCAAGAGTGATAATAATAAGCAGATTAGAAGTGTACGTCCGAACAGTAGGTTAATATCTCCGTTCACCTCCAGTCCCCAAACCGACATTAGGTAAAGGAGAAAGATTATATGAGTTTGAGTTATTTATGGAGAGGAGCGTTTACTGTTGTGGCCTGTTTAGGGCCAGAAAGAAAGACACTGAAGAGGCAGTTTAGGTTGAACAAGTATATTGAAATAACAGACATATACAAAGCAAGAGTGATAATAATAAGAGATTAGAAGTGTACGTCCGAACGAAGTTAGGCAAAGTTAGTATTTATGAAGATGTTTAAGATTGTAATGTTTAGGGCCAGAAAAGAAATACACTGAAGAGGCAAGGTTGAACAAGTATATTGAAATAACAGACATATACAAAGCAAGATTAATAATAAGCAATTAGAAGTGTACGTCCGAACGGTAGGTTAATACTGCACCTCCATTCCCCAAACCGACTCCTAAAGGACTCCTTGAGTTAGTATTTATGAGAGGAGCGTTTACTGTTGTGGCCTGTTTAGGGGCCAGAAAAAAAAGACACTGAAGAGGCAGTTAGGTTGAACAAGTATATTGAAATAACAGATATATACAAAGCAAGAGTGATAATAATAAGCAGATTAGAAGTGTACGTCCGAACAGTAGGTTAATACTGCACCTCCAGTCCCCAAACCGACTCCTAAAGGACTCCTTGAGTTAGTATTTATGAGAGGAGCGTTTACTGTTGTGGCCTGTTTAGGGGCCAGAAAAGAAAGACACTGAAGAGGCAGTTAGGTTGAACAAGTATATTGAAATAACAGACATATACAAAGCAAGAGTGATAATAATAAGCAGATTAGAAGTGTACGTCCGAACGGTAGGTTAATACTGCATCTCCAGTCCCCAAACCGACCCTAAAGGACTCCTTGAGTTAGTATTTATGAGAGAGCGTTTACTGTTGGCCTGTTAGGGGCCAGAAAGAAAGACACTGAAGAGGCAGTTAGGTTGAACAAGTATATTGAAATAACAGACATATACAAAGCAAGAGATAATAATAAGCAGATTAGAAGTGTACGTCCGAACAGTAGGTTAATACTGCACCTCCAGTCCCCAAACCGACACTCCTTGAGTTAGTATTTAGAGGAGGAGTTTACTGTTGTGGCCTGTTTAGGGGCCAGAAAAGAAAGACACTGAAGAGGCAGTTAGGTTGAACAAGTATATTGAAATAACAGATATATACAAAGCAAGAGTGATAATAATAAGCAGATTAGAAGTACGTCCGAACAGTAGGTTAATACTGCACCTCCATTCCCCAAACCGACTCCTAAAGGACTCCTTGAGTTAGTATTTATGAGAGGAGCGTTTACTGTTGTGGCCTGTTTAACGGTCAGAAAAGAAAGACACTGAAGAGGCAGTTAGGTTGAACAAGTATATTGAAATAACAGACATATACAAAGCAAGAGGATAATAATAAGCAGATTAGAAGTGTACGTCCGAACAGTAGGTTAATACTGCATCTCCATTCCCCAAACCGACTCCTAAAGGACTCCTTGAGTTAGAGTTTATGAGAGGAGCGTTTACTGTTGTGGCCTGTTTAGGGCCAGAAAAGAAAGACACTGAAGAGGCAGTTAGGTTGAACAAGTATATTGAAATAACAGATATATACAAAGCAAGAGTGATAATAATAAGCAGATTAGAAGTGACGTCCGAACAGTAGGTTAATACTGCATCTCCAGTCCCCAAACCGACTCCTAAAGGACTCCTTGAGTTAGTATTTATGAGGAAGAGTGTTTACTGTTGTGGCCTGTTTAGGGGCCAGAAAAGAAAAGACACTGAAGAGGCAGTTAGGTTGAACAATGTACAAGTATTTGAAATAACAGACATATACAAAGCAAGAGTGATAATAATAAGCAGATTAGAAGTGTAGGTCCGAACAGTAGGTTAATACTGCACCTCCAGTCCCGAAACCGACGCCTAAAGGACTCCTTGAGTTAGTATTTATGAGAGGAAACTGTTGTGGCCTGTTTAGGGCCAGAAAAGAAAAGACACTGAAGAGGCAGTTAAAGGAAGTATATTGAAATAACAGATATATACAAAGCAAGAGTGATAATAATAAGCAGATTAGAAGTCGTACGTCCGAACAGTAGGTTAATACTGCACCTCCAGTCCCCAAACCGACTCCAAAGGACTCCTTTGAGTTATTATTTATGAGAGGAGCGTTTACTGTTGACCAAACGTCCTGTTTAGGGGCCAGAAAAGAAAGACACTGAAGAGGCAGTTAGGTTGAACAAGTATATTGAAATAACAGATATATACAAAGCAAGAGTGATAATAATAAGCAGATTAGAAGTGTACGTCCGAACAGTAGGTTAATACTGCACCCATTCCAGTCCCCAAACCGACTCCTTGAGGACTATTTATGAGTTACTGTTGTGGCTTTTAGGGGAAAAGACACTGAAGAGGCAGTTTTGAACTGTATATTGGATATATACAAAGCTGTTTAAGGGGCCAGAAAGAAAGACACTGAAGAGGCAGTTAGGTTGAACAAGTATATTGGAAATAACAGATATATACAAAGCAAGAGTGATAATTAAGCAGATTAGAAGTGTACGTCCGAACGGTAGGTTAATACTGCACTCCAGTCCCCAAACCGACTCCTAAAGGACTCCTTGAGTTAGTATTTATGAGAGGAGCGTTACTGTTGTAATAATGTGTTTAGGGGCCAGAAAGAAAAAGACACTGAAGAACAAGGATAACAGTTAGGTTGAACAAGTATATTGAAATAACAGACTATATACAAAGCAAGAGTGATAATAATAAAGACAGATTAGAACATGTGTACGTCCGAACAAGGTAGGTTAATACTGCACCTCCAGTCCCCTCCTGTTTCCGACTCCTAAAGGACTCCTTGAGTTAGTATTTATGAGAGGAGCGTTTACTGTTGTGGCCTGTTTAGGGGCCAGAAAAGAAAGACACTGAAGAGGCAGTTAGGTTGAACAAGTATATTGAAATAACAGATATATACAAAGCAAGAGTGATAATAATAAGCAGATTAGAAGTGTACGTCCGAACGGTAGGTTAATACTGCATCTCCATTCCCCAAAACCGACTCCTAAAGGACTCCTTGAGTTAGTATTTATGAGAGGGAGCGTTTACTGTTGTGGCCTGTTTAGGGGCCAGAAAAAAAAGACACTGAAGAGGCAGTTAGGTTGAACAAGTATATTGAAATAACAGACATATACAAAGCAAGAGTGATAATAATAAGCAGATTAAATACTGTACGTCCGAACGGTAGGTTAATACTTTATGAGAGGAGCATCTCCAGTCCCCAAACCGACTCCTAAAGGACTCCTTGAAATTACAGATTTATGAAGGAGCGTTTACTGTTGATTAGAAGTGTACGGCCTGTTTAGGGGCCAGAAAAGAAAAGACACTGAAGAGGCAGTTAGGTTGAACAACTGAAGAAGGCAGTTATAACAAGTGAAATAACAGACATATACAAAGCAAGAGTGATAATAATAAGCAGATTAGAAGTGTACGTCCGAACGGTAGGTTAATACTGCACCTCCAGTCCCCAAAACCGACTCTAAAGGACTCCTTGAGTTAGTATTTATGAGAGGAGCGTTTACTGCTGTGGCCTGTTTAGGGCCAGAAAAGAAAGACACTGAAGAGGCAGTTAGTTGAACAAGTATATTGAAATAACAGACATATACAAAGCAAAGGTGATAATAATAAGCAGATTAGAAGTGTAGTCCGAACGGTAGGTTAATACTGCATCTCCAGTCCCCAAACCGACTCCTAAAGGACCCTTGAGTTAGTATTTATGAGAGGAGGTTGTGGCCTGTTTAGGGGCCAGAAAAGAAAGACACTGAAGAGGCAGTTAGGTTGAACAAGTATATTGAAATAACAGATATATACAAAGCAAGAGTGATAATAATAAGCAGATTAGAAGTGTACGTCCGAACGGTAGGTTAATACTGCATCTCCATTCCCCAAACCGACTCCTAAAGGACTCCTTGAGTTAGTATTTATGAGAGGAGCGTTTACTGTTGTGGCCTGTTTAGGGGCCAGAAAAGAAAGACACTGAAGAGGCAGTTAGGTTGAACAAGTATATTGAAATAACAGACATATACAAAGCAAGAGTGATAATAATAAGCAGATTAGAAGTGTAGGTCCGAACGGTAGGTTAATACTGCCTCCATCCCCAAACCGACTCAACTCCTTGAGTTAGTATTTATGAGAGTAGCGTTTACTGCTGTGGCCTGTTTAAGGGCCAGAAAAGAAAGACACTGAAGAGGCAGTTAGGTTGAACAAGTATATTGAAATAACAGACATATACAAAGAAGTGATAATAATAAGCAGATTAGAAGTGTACGTCCGAACGGTAGGTTTAATACTGCATTTCCCCAAACCGACTCCTAAAGGACTCCTTGTTAGTATTTATGAGAGGAGCGTTTACTGTTGTGGCCTGTTTAGGGCCCAAAAGAAAGACACTGAAGAGGCAGTTAGGGTTGAACAAGTATATTGAAATAACAGACATATACAAAGCAAGAGTGATAATAATAAGCAGATTAGAAGTGTACGTCCGAACGGTAGGTTAATACTGCATCTCCAGTCCCCAAACCGACTCTAAAGGACTCCTTGAGTTAGTATTTATGAGAGGAGCGTTTACTGCTGTGGCCTGTTTAGGGGCCAGAAAAGAAAGACACTGAAGAGGCAGTTAGGTTGAACAAGTATATTGAAATAACAGACATATACAAAGCAAGAGTGATAATAATAAGCAGATTAGAAGTGTACGTCCGAACGGTAGGTTAATACTGCACCTCCAGTCCCCAAACCGACTCCCTCCTTGAGTTAGTATTTATGAGAGGAGCGTTTACTGTTGTCCTGTTTAAAAAAGGACACTGAAGAGGCAGTTAGGTTGAACAAGTATATTGTAACAGACATATACAAAGCAAGAGTTAATAATGAGATTAGAAGTGTACGTCCGAACGGTAGGTTAATACTGCATCTCATTCCCCAAACCGACGCCTAAAGGACTTTGAGTTAGTATTTATAAGAGGAGCGTTTTACTGTTGTGGCCTGTTTAGGGGCCAGAAAAGAAAGACACTGAAGAGGCAGTTAGGTTGAACAAGTATATTGAAATAACAGACATATACAAAGCAAGAGTGATAATAATAAGCAGATTAGAAGTGTACGTCCGAACGGTAGGTTAATACTGCACCTCCATTCCCCAAACCGACTCCAAAGGACTCCTTGAGTTAATTTATGAGACGTTTACTGCTGTGGCCTGTTTAAAGGACACTGAAGAGGCAGTTAGGTTGAACAAGTATATTGAAATAACAGACATATACAAAGCAAGAGGATAATAATAAGCAGATTAGAAGTACGTCCGAACGTTTACTGTCCATTCCCCAAACCGACTCCTAAAGGACTCCTTGAGTTAGTATTTATGGGAGGAGCGTTTACTGTTGTGGCCTGTTTAGGGGCCAGAAAAGAAAGACACTGAAGAGGCAGTTAGGTTGAACAAGTATATTGAAATAACAGACATATACAAAGCAAGAGTGATAATAATAAGCAGATTAGAAGTGTACGTCCGAACGGTAGGTTAATACTGCATCTCCATTCCCCAAACCGACTCCTAAAGGACTCCTTGAGTTAGTATTTATGAGAGGAGCGTTTACTGCTGTGGCCTGTTTAGGGGCCAGAAAAGAAAGACACTGAAGAGGCAGTTAGGTTGAACAAGTATATTGAAATAACAGACATATACAAAGCAAGAGTGATAATAATAAGCAGATTAGAAGTGTACGTCCGAACGGTAGGTTAATACTGCATCTCCATTCCCCAAACCGAACTCCTAAAGGACTCCTTGAGTTAGTATTTATGAGAGGAGCAGTTAGGTTGAACAAGTTTACTGCTGTCCTAAAGGCCTGTTTAAGGCCAGAAAGGAAAGACACTGAAGAGGCAGTTAGGTTGAACAAGTTTATTGAAATAACAGACATATACAAAGCAAGAGTGTTAATAATAAAGCAGATTAGAAGTGTACGTCCGAACGGTAGGTTAATACTGCATCTCCATTCCCCCAACCGACTCCTAAAGGAATCCTGAGTTAGTATTTATGAGAGGAGGAATTTCCACTGCTGTTGTTTAGGGGCCAGAAAAGAAAGACACTGAAGAAGGCAGTTATTGAAATAACAGATATATCTAACAGACTTAAGTGTAGGTAAGAACAAAATATTGCATAATTTACCCAACTGACCCTCAAGGAATTTAATAAAAAAATCCATACTGTTAAATTTAAGGGCCACAATATTATTATCTATATCTATAATTCTCAAAATGTGTGTGTGAATGTGTGTGTGTGTATGTGTGTCTGATCGGATGCTGTTTATGTGTTTCCATAGATTTAATCCGATTTGATGAAATTTTTTGTTTGATAGATAATTCTTCAGTGACGGTTTTGAGTCCAAATTACACATTCCCCTTCTATTGGCCAAGGTTCCAGTCTCGTGTCATGTTACCTTTTCCGTTGCATAACGCCTACTACTACAGTTTGAAGGGGTTTCTTTCATTATCGTTTATAGCCATTCCTAATTTATTTATTTTTTTAGTCTTCCCAATTTTTGCATTGCATTCACCGTAGTAATAAGTAAACTTGTTTTTTTATTACCCAACATTTATTTTTCCAAACTTTCCTAAAGTTATTCGAGCTTAGTTATCCATGTAGCTTTAATGCCGTTCTTTTCTTGTATTTGCCCACGCATTCTGTTTTACAATTCATACTTGGCTAAGACATGTCACCAAAGAAAAAAAACGTGCCTAGATCGCAAAACCGCTGCTGCCAGGTCCGTCATGCGAATAAGAGATGACGAATTGTTTTTAGAACGTTCAATTTGCCTGTCTGAAAATGACACTCGGGATGCTTCAAATCAGATCCACGTAGAAATCGTCTTTCGTCTAGAAATCGTCTTTCGCGCGACGCTGAAATTAATGATCAATAATAATAGATAAATAATTTGCATAAAGAATATTTTGGCCGAACCTACGGACTCGGAGATCCCACGTAAAACCCGTCCTTGTGCCACATGTAACCCTCGTGTGTGGAGGTAGCTAAATATCATTATCTATCTATCTATCTATCTATCTATCTATCTATCTATCTCAGTTTATTCATTATCTATCTATCTATCTCAGTTTATTCATTATCTATCTATCTATCTATCTATCTATCTATCTATCTATCTCAGTTTGTTAATTATCTATCTATCGATTTATATATCATCTGACCATGTACCCCCTTTAATCTACGAAAACAGGTAAAGTTCTTTTTTTAACATTTCCAAAGTAGATTATTTTTTATCATTATTATTATTAACATACGTCGACTGATGAGGTACCATCTCAGTATCGAAGCATGAAAGTTATTTTGTAGCGATGTAAAATGTTTTTTTCTGTCTCAGCCTGTCCGTTATCTATCTCAATTTGTTCAATATATATCTCAGTTTGTTCATTATCTATCTATTGAAATTGTTCATTATCTATCCACGAATCTCAGTTTGCTCGGAATCTATCCAATACAAAAAGAACGAGACAACTCCGAGAAAGCCTTAACTAACATAGGAGTAAATCAGTGGAAAAACAAAAAACAGCTACAGACAGGGTCCGCAACATAAAAAAACCCAAAGATAATTGCCAATTTTTACAACTAGACATAAAGGAATTTTACCCTTCTATAACAGAACCCATGCTAGATAAGGCCATCACTTTAAACCAAGAACAAATAATAATAAACACTGATTTACTCCTAACTTCTACCTTAGATCTGAATTAATTCTTCCTATTATCGTTTTACTTATTTTACCAATGCCACATTTGGTTTTATGAGTCTTCATGTGGGTCGGTTTTGAAATTTTCTTTGTGGTCTTTTACTGCGATAAATGCTTGCACCTTAGCGATGCAAATTATTCGGTCGTCTAGGTCTAATTTTGGGCGTTTGTTTTAGCTTCGTTATTGATATCGTCTTCTATTAGTTTTTGATGTTTTTATGTATGTTGTAGTCATGTTGTCCTTCAGTCATTTATTGTGATGTTGGGGTGGGTGGCTTAGTTCATATAAATTTCAAGCTTTGTCCACTGCGATAAAACCGTTTGTTGATTTCTTTAATTTAGTTATATCATCTTTTAGTTTTTTTGTTTTTTTTTCTCTTGGAATATTTATGGTCCGGTTCCTTGTACCACGGTGATAATCCAAGGTAGAACCAATAAAGAAGAACATGAACACAGGTATGGAATAACGCAGATATATTACAAACAGGAATATATACTGTTAGTATGCACAATCAGGTTTAGTAGAGAGAACAACGTAGTCTTGACCAGTATCACTATTCCAATGTCTTGCAGGAATTGTCTGAACGCGACTCTGTTTCGGACTGCCTCTGACTCGACTCTTGACTCGACTTGAACTACTGATTCGACTTGAACTACTGACGATATTCAGTCACCCCCACGAGGGTGTCATGTGGCACAAGGCCTTTTAACATGGGCATTTCCGAGCCATTAGGCTCAGCTCAAAAAATAGCCCCATTGAACCCCGTATAAACGGGTTCAGGGCCGGTTTTACCTCCCCGAAGGAGACTTCTTCAGCCC
>CAHIKZ030005442.1:247500-257500 GCA_903632075.3 Acanthosepion pharaonis | reverse complement strand
GCTTTGTCAATCCCGTATCGAAAGATACATGATCGTCTAAGCATGTATCACGCATGACACATAACTGACTAACTGACACTTGGGAAAGGTATGAATCCTCTTCTTCTCCCCCCCCACCCCGGGCCCCAGTATTAGTAAATAGCAGGACAGACTTGGTTCTATAGCCTTGGATGGCAACAGGTCTACCGCAGAAAGAAATGACAATCTACTGCGGAAAAAAAATATGTCTTGTCAGTTATTTATCGAAAGATACATGATCGGCTAAGCGTGTTTGGCATATAATTGATTGACTGCAGTTGAATCACCGTCACCGGCTTCCAGAACTTTGACAACAAAGGACCGTACATCTTTCAGGAAGCGAATAGTCTATAAACAACCAAGATCCGCTTTTAAGAGAGTTAGCTTGAAGTTTGACATCATTTGTCTGAAAGGAAGTGGTACTCAGAACAATTTAGAAGAGAATTAGAGGTTTTAGAAACGTCTCCTCAAAGAACTAAGCAAATATTTAGAAATGAAAGACTTCCCAACGCTAAAATTCAAGAAACGATTTTTGCATATCATTATAAGAGTAAAGTTTTTATCCTTAAACATATCATGAGAGTCTTCGAGATTTTGGCCACAAATTAAGCAAAAAATATCTACTGCATGTTATTCACACACTAACTCCATGTCTTGCATCACGTAGACACACAACAATCTATATTGGAAAACATCCACTCTTAATCACTCACACATCTATATCTACAGGATCAGCCCAAATTCAAGATGTCACGATTTTATATCACCCAATACAAGACCCACGAGCCACTCAAATTAGATAATTACTGAGTTAGATATTTTAAGGGTAGAGGAAAGAATGGTATATCATGAGGGTATGTGCGATCGTTGAAAGTTGATTTCATTGAAGATTGTAGATTTTTGTATTCCGGGAAAAATACAGGCGGGAATTTGTCCCACAAAGAAACATCTCTGGGAGGAGAAGATACGTGCATTGAAGAAAAAAGATTACAGCTTGGAGATACATTTCTGGAGGTAGCTTGACGTTTGTTATCATTTATCTGAAAAGAAATGAGAATCAGAACACGGTAGAACTAAGCACACCGGCTCCTGGCTCCAAGGACATGAACAACGACTACTGGCTCCAAGGGTGAGCACATCAACTAGTGGCTCCAAGAGAAAGCACTCCGACCGCTGGCTCCAAGGATAATCACAACGATTGATGGCTCCAAGGGAAAGCGGGAATCTGTTGCACAAAGTAAAAGTTCTTGGAAAAGAAGATAATTGGGTTGAAATTAAATCTTACCAAACGAAAACGAAGATAATACTTTTGATATAAAATATCAATGAATAATAAGAATTATTAGTTAATCTCCAAGCTCTTTATATAATTTGGGAACAAAGGTTAAATTATGTTCAGATTCCTTCGTGATTTGTGACCCAACCTGTACCTTTATCCATACATAAATAAAGATTTATTTCAGTCATTGTGTTATGCAATTAGAAGAGCAAGACTTTGGATCATCATTAAATGAGAGAATATGGATCTAAATGAAGCCATAATGATTCCAGGTAGAATTCAGATTCTTCGTTTCAATTACGACCCCGCTTCTAGTTTAAACGCTGCAATTCAACTCCTTTGCAGAAGATTCGAAATAAGGAATTTAATTTGATTTAAATTTACGTGTATTGATGGAAATACGCTACCGTTCGCCATAAACAATAATATTGCAACGGAGAGAATAATGAATAAGAATAGGCTAGGATACATAGACAATAACAGAATAAAATAGATAGATAGATAGATAGATAGATAGATAGATAGATAGATATTAACAGACTGATATAGATAGATAGATATGAACAAACTGTGATAGAAATTTGCATACATACGTAGATATGAAAAAACTGCGTTATACATATATATATATATATATATATATATATATATATATATATATATATATATATGCACAAAATGAGATAGAGCGTTTACTTCCGCATCCTGACACCAGAATTTCGGAGAGTGACCCTTCAACAATGACTCAATTCATTCATCAGGAGGTATATTTTAGACTTGATAGTTTTTCTTTTATATATCCATTTTTCATTCAGGCATGGTTGATTTTCTGCTTTCATTTTGTGTGTTTGTGCGCGTGGGCGTGTCTGCTTCTGCGCGTTTATAGAACGATATATATATATATATATATATATATATATAATAAAAAAGGCTTAAACACTAATATTCCATGGTCATAATTTATTCCATTGGAATCGTAAATATCGTAAATGTATATATATATATATATATATATATATATATATATATATATATATATATATATGTGTGTGTGTGTGTGTGTGTGTGTATGAATTAAGAAATATAGTTATAAGGTATGCTATATTTGTTGGATAAATTGCACAATACAAGAAATAGAGCGTATACAAATATGACAGTGAACGTTGAACTCAACACATAGAGGCGGCAGATTATTTTATACTAAACGCAATCATCAGGTCTTATAGATTATTGTTATATACGCCGAAGATATATTAGTTGATAAAAAAATCAGCTTATCCCTCTTTCGCCGTAGCGTATACAACATGTCTAGTTCTGTTACTTTTCAAACCGACTAGGTATATATATATATATATATATATATATATATATATATATATATATATATATATATATATATATATATATATATATATAAAGTGCGTTGACTTCAATGTTCATTTTTATATTTGTATTTACATACGCTCTATCTCTGATATTAATCACTTTATCTCATAACTATAGCAGACTTTAAAACTATAGCTCCATATATATATATATATATATATAATGAGAACCTATTTAGACACGCTGGCTGAAAAAAAAATACTGGATAGCACAATTTTAAAATAAATTGGCATCCGAGAAAAAAATGTAGAAAAAAGAAAGCCCCAGAAACTTCTGGACAAAGAGAAAGAAATTGTCAAGTACCTTAATCGCAAAAAGTAAAATAAAATAATGCTAATGAGCCAGGTACTACCTACCTAGTTTTCACCACATGGGATCATGTGAACTGGCTGATGACCCCATCTGGTAAAACCTCGGTAGGTTGTAGCTTCTGTTTGCCTCAATGTCATTGATAAAATCCAAAGACGGATATGCAATATAATTGGCCCTGATCTGGCATCTCGTCTGCAGTCGCTCTCTCACAGATGTACTGTCGCCTGCTTTTGTCTTTTTTTACAAATAATTTCACGATAACTGCTCGGAGGAGCTGCATTCGCTGGTTCCCAGACTTCATGAATTTAAGCGGTCAACTAGGCTGGCATCTCGCTCTAACCCTTTCACTGTCGAAACTGTTAAATGTAGCCGTCTCTTCTACTCCAATAGCTTCATGTCTGCACCTCTCGCCTGTGGAACTCCCTCTCCTTTTCCTGTTTCCTCGATAGCTATAATCTCCAACTATTCAAATGTAATGTCAATCGACGCCTCCAGGTACCTTGATCTACCTCCTATCCTTCTCTTCATCTTTTCCTCTATTAATCCTATTTGGACTCACTCCAACTCTCTAACCCCTTGCGTGCTAGTGGCTTTCCGCCTTGCTTGGGGTGAAACGCTTAAAAAAAGTTGGCTCAATAGGATTTATTATTTCATATATATATATATATATATATATATATATATATATATATATATATTAAGGCATATTAGATTTATGAGTAAAAGTACTCCAATATCAGGGATAGAGTGTATGTAAATATTAAACTGGACACTAAGGTGGACGCGAAAGGGACACAACTAAGGCCTGAAAATTGCATTTAAGAATAAAACACTCTCGCTGCTTGATGTGGACATGAGTTGCCAATTTTGTGTGTGTGTGTGTGAATGTGTGTATATATATATATATATATATATATATATATATATATATATATATATATATATATTACCAAACTGAGATTAATCGATAGAAATGAACAAAGATACAGGCAAAGACATTTTTTAAAAGCGATATTATTCGAAACAAAAGCGGCTAAATTTATATCTTAGAAGTAGGGTAGTTACAAATCTGTGTTGAATTTAATGTTGCTGAAATGTTGGAGATCGGGTCTGCGACTAAGATAAAATTAGGTAAACGTAGATACAGAAGAAGGAAAGTGAGAAAAAAAAACCTGCATCTCGCGATGGCTACCCTCACCTTCCCGACCGATGACTCTGTTTTAATAATAAATATAAAATCCATTTTTTTATACTTGGTATTTTATGAATTGCTTTCTTTCAAAAAATCGCTTCGTTGTCGGATGTTTGAAGAATCGAAATTTGTTAGCGACGCATTGAGTACTATTTTGAGACATAATTGGCGAAAGGCAGTTTTAAAAAATGCGTTTCACAAAGAACAAAGAATGGAATGTGTACGTTAGGCGCTGAATTTTTAATTTGCTTTTTTAAGTGTAGAAAAAGAAAAGACTATTTTCCGTTTAAATTGACGTGAAAAAAAAATGAAGTAGTCAGAGAATATGTCTATAAAGACAATGACAACGTTATTTATAGAGTTCAGCTTTCGTTCACGGCGAATTAAAATGAAAATTTTTAAATAGCAACAGTAAGAAAAACAAAAGTTCCCCAATATTTTCTTAATGATTATGGATGGTAACAACTAGTATTAAACTTAGGAAAATATTAAAGCTACCATTTTTCTGATTATAAATAATGATGACAATATGAAATATCAATATGACAGTGCTGCTAGTAGTTTTCAGTGTACTGTGAATGTCCCTCGAAAAGCTGAAAATCTTTCAAACGATGGCATAATTGAAAACAGCTGGCGTGTGGTCGAGATAAAATCTCTGGTTTATTTCACCGGCTACTACTGATATCAAAATTCAGTGAGCAAATAATAATAATTTTCTATTTATTTATATTCATAAATCTAGACACTGTAAGCCTGAAGATGACACTGACATCAGGCATAGCTGATCATGTATGAAATCAAAAAAATGAAGTTAAACTAATAGAGAGGTACACTACAGAGTTATTCGTAAACAAATGAATTACTTAAATGAGGTCACTATACGATTGCTACTCTTATTGTGTAAATCTGTAATACTTGTCTCATCGGGGATTAAATCGATTTCTCTCCGAAGAGTTTCTGGTAAGGAAGAATAGCTAAACTCACAGCATGATAAAAAACAAAACTTGCAGAGGGCGATTGAATATTTTTATAATGGCCATAAAAATATATACAGTTAGCTCAGGGATAAGACAGCATCATGGAGGGATTCTTTTACTGTAGGCAAAATCAACTTCCGTTCTCAAAGACAACCTTCAAACGTAGTGCATCGTCTGCGGTTTGACATGGTAAGGAATGCGGTCCACAAGGATCTCTTGACAAGTCAGGCTACGGAAGAAGGAATTCATATCCTGTTTTTCTATTCAGACATATGGATGAAAAGAGGCAGGTGATCAGTAGCGAATCTATAAGCACACCTGATCATCGGATTCATTTCTATGTTACATTTGTCGCCCGCTTTTAAAAACACGTCCCAAATGTTTAAATTGTTTCTGCTTGCTTCATTTGACTTTTGCACCTCCAATTCATACTTGTTGTCACACTTCACAGACTTTTGTGAATTTGTTTGATTTTTATATCCCAAATCCTTAGCCCTCATTTTGTTATTAGTCACTTGTGGATAACTATGTCGTCTTGTTTCTGTCTTTTTAAAATTGATAGCTTTGTGAATATATCAAACACATATCCGAATGAGAAACCATAATTTGTTGGTTTATTCTTTGGGATTCGTTTTAGTTTATGGAAGATAATCTGTCAGGATATAAGTTGGTTTGTATACCTCCATATACCTTAAAAGGTGTAGGATTTTGATAGAAACATTATCGACTAAATTTCATCTATCAATTTAATATGACGTTGGTATGAATTTTGTCCAAGGTGCTATCTCGTATTGCGTTTCTTTATTATCCGTAGATTACCATGAATTATTTTCTGTTAAATTTTACACCTTGACGGGCTGGCAACCAAGGCTAGAAATCCTATTTAATTCATACTGAGGAGAAAAGAGACGAATTCTTGCATTTCCAAATCATTTGCGCGAAAATGAATGCAAAATGTTAGGTGGGGATATCACCAATATCAACATCCACGCCCCACCCCTACACACAGTCCTGCGTATGACGATAAACTACATCCGGCATCAAGTTCTCTGATCGGGAGATTGGAGATTTTAATGAGCGTAGAACCACGTCTTAATTGTTCTTGTTTACATTATTCGAACTATTGTCCTCATCTTTGTCGCCATATTTATTACAACGTTTCGGCCGCTGTACCCTCTGAAAGTTCTCCACTGCCTTAACCGGGTATTGAACTCACACTCTTTGGGTCCTGTCGCTGGATGTAACCAACGCCTTTATCCACTGTGCCAGGTGCCCTCGACGACACATGGCACAGTGGATAAAGGCGTTGGTTAGATCCAGTGACAGGACCCAAAGAGTGTGAGTTCAATACCCGGTTAAGGCAGTGGAGAACAGAGGGAAAATTAACAGGAGATAACTGCTAATTGACATCCATTAAACATGGCACGTGGAACTAGAACAGTCTACCCCATTGAGCGAAATAAAGGGTTCAGTTCGACATTCCAACCACCTGAAGAAGGTCGGAGAGTACAACGGCCGAAACTTTGTAATAAATATGGGGACAAAGATGAGGACAATAGTCCGAATAATGTAAATAATATACATAATACCTCATCTCAGAAATATAGACAGTAGATTGTTCTTGTTCCTGGGGTGGTAGCATCTGTGACGGTCTTAATTATGGAGAAATACTGAACCCAAAAACAAAAACAAAACACTATAAAAGTATAAAAACGCATTTTTATAATAAAAAAATACCTGTAATTCATTTTTATATGAAAAATGACCAACGATGCATATAATAGTAAAATGATCAGCATGATATTTTATCTGTATTCAAAGGCATACAAATCCGTGAAAATTATTTACATTTTGGCATTAAATAATCCATAGAGATTGATATGCCGCTACACAAAATCAACCAAAGAAGATGAAAGAACTTTCATTATATTAATCCATATAATGCCCGACAATTTCTTAAAGAAATAAAACTGTTTGCCAAAATGTGACAATAAAACTCCGACATAAAACACACACATAAAAACACACATATATATATATATGCCATATATATATATATATATATATATATATATATATATATGCATATATATATATATATATATATATGTATATATATATATATATGTATATATATATATATATATATATATATATATATATATATATATATATATATATATAATATATATATATATATATATGTATAAAATATGTATATGCATAAAAATATAATATAATAAAATCTGAGTATCATCTTCCATGTATGAAATTTTGAAATCAGAATAAGACATATCACATTTTTATTGCTTCAAAGCTCTCAAGATAATTAAATCTCAGCATTAAATGACCCATAAGTTGTTGACATGCCATTAACCAAACAAATCAATCAAACATTCACCTTTAGACTTGATGAAATTGAAGCACGTTCAGAAAGTTTCAATCAAATATCACTTCTGTATATATATTGGTCTTTAAAAAATGCAATGTACTTTCAAGACGTAGGCGATAACGACTCTCCACTGTTTCTTTTTTTTATTTATTTATGAATTACTATTCGTTCTTGTGAAAAATAACGGAGTGTCGAAATCAGAGTTTTCCTTCTCTCAGATTGGTTGTCATTCAATGTTAAAGAGTGCAGTATATCCTGATATTAGACTTATAAATAATGGGGGATGAGATGGATTCGTGCCTTTCCCAAGAGTAATAGTGAGAAAGTGAAAGCAATAGGCAAGGTCGGAACTCGAACTCGATACCGCGATTCCACTTGACAACCAATTCATTTCATAGTAATATTACCTACAATACATTTTATAACAAAATTGCCATTTTCCCTGTAGTTAAAAGCATATATTTGCGTTGAAAAATATTTAGTTGCAGCCATAAAATTATGTTCAAAATATTTAGATTTCGGCATCAAATAACCCATAAATGTATTTATATGCCACTAACCAAAATCAAGCAAACAACCAACACAAAGGAACTCTTTCATGATATTAATCCATATAATATTTTACAATTTCTTAAAGAAATCTGTCAAAATGTAACAGCAAAACTACAACATAAAACACAACTGTTACCTCCTCTAGTAATTTTGTCCACTCAAACATATATATCCACAAAAGCTGCGTATCATCTGCCATGTATTCAGTTCTGAAAGCAGAATAACATATATCATATTTCTATTGCTTCAAAGTTCCCAAGATAATTAATTTTTTATTTAATTTAACAAACAATCAGTCAGTCGATCAAAACTCTCTCTCTCTTACACAAACACACACGCACACGCACACGCACACACACACACACACACACACATAAACACACACACACACACGTGGAAATTGACTCTTCCCTGTTGACAAAGATTTCAGTGGTTGAATGCCAGTACCCTGGCTTTCCTAGCAGCTGATTCCAGTAGGTGACCTAAAAATAAATAAACTAAAAAATAAAAATAAACTAAAAATATTCAAACTTCTAATTCCAGGTAAGTTCACGCGCTGGCCTGAACAATTTACTGTATAAATTGCAAGCGAAATCAGACCAGAGAGATTGTCGTGTCATTCTGAAGACGTGTGAGATTAATCAAGTCATATTTTGAAAAGAATACGTCACGCATTTTGCACAGGTGATTTTAATATTTTCACTCTCCATTCCCATTTTTAAATAAGGTGAGGTTGATAATGGTAGAGAGATGTTTAATATACAAGCCATCTTTTATAACGAGACGTTTCAGTTCATGAGATTTATATAGAATTTTAGTATATTAAACATCTTTCACCGACTATCAACCTCACATTATTTAATGCAGTGCAGTGTTAAAAATTAATGTAATTGATTATTGGGATTTTTTTTTTGTAAAAGCGCATGGAATGCCCTCAGTTATAATTGTAAACCCGTATGAACGTGCTCAGGTATAATTAATATTTTTTATGTTAGTACTTCACCGCTGAAGATGATCTTGGGTGGTATTTAAAGCACTCCTGAAAATGATAGAAATAAAAAAAAATCTACGGCGACTCCCTTAATCGACATTAAGAAGCTAATTTGAGAATTCGAGAGGATTAAAATAAAGTAAATAGACATAATATGTCAAGAGTATTCAATCAAACATGCACGAAGGAAGATATTCTGCATAAATATTCATATATATATATATATATATATATATATATATATATATGATATTCATGCAGTACATCTCATATATATATATATATATATATATATATATATATATATATATATGTATGTATGTATTTTGATCAAATTTTAAAATGTGTATAGGAAAGTGTTCTCTATATTTGTTATTGTAATTAACCCAATGAACTCATACACTCTCTTAGCTATAAATAGGAGCAGGTACTGCCTTTTGGAGAAGGAATTTTTCAGCAGTCATTTATAACAGTCAGACCGAATATTCTTGTTATAGCCATCTCGTTTATTATGTTTGTATTACTGTTTCTGTTAATGTATTTGTTTAACTCAGTTCCTCTTTTTGTGTCTTTATTTCTGGCCCTAACAAGCCCACAACAATATTAGTAATATTATGCATTTGTAGATGAACAGAAAGATTGGAGGTAAGAGAGACAGAGGAAAGCGACGCGTAACCTACCTGGAGAGCTTGAGTGAGTGGATGACGAAACAGTTTATGGGAAAGATCACAAAAAAGACAAAAGTTATTAAGAGTTACAAGAGACAGGAAACTGTGGAGAGCCATGATTGCCAACATGCTGAAGAGACACAGCAGGTAAAAGAAGATGGGCGATGAATAGGAACAATCTTTTAGCTTTATCAGCTTCATATGATGAGAGACCGGCATTCATCATGGAGTGT
>CAHIKZ030005442.1:220000-242500 GCA_903632075.3 Acanthosepion pharaonis | reverse complement strand
CAAACAGGGATTGGGCCGTATGCAAGCTGAGTCCAACGGGGTGATAACACACAAGAAAAATAAAAACTCACAAGGTCAAAAATATTGAAGAAAAAGGTAACAACTTTTTATATCTAATTGCTCGTTACACAAGATTATTCCTACCTCCCGACCCGTTCTGTGGACTGTGGCACCATGCTTCTACCAGGCAACTTTAAGGCTTCGAGTTGCCTGCTCTCTAGAAATTTGCATTTCGGGGTGTGGTTTGGTTTCAACACGGGGCGCTCATCTCTGCTTGTCGTTCACGGCTGATCTCTCTCGCCGTCCGCGGCGCAAAAAACTCTGATTTCTGTCGGTTGGGGTCCCGCTTTTATTGATGCAGTCAAAAACTGGGGTGGGTCTGTTGGCGCCAGGGTTTTCTTGATAATTCTAAATACGTATCCACCCTTCTTATTTCTGATTAGGGATTTTCCATTTTCGGTAACTTACTTTCACTCCTACTCCCTTACTGTGCCTCTGGGGGCGTATACCCGCTTCCCCGCTCCTTCGTATGTCATGTGACCACTCTCGGCCAATGGGGTCCTGGTCGGGCATCTTTCCTCCTCCCTCGCACATCATGTGACCGCTCTCGGCCAATGGGGTCCTGGTCGGGCATCTTTCCTCCTCCCTCGCACGTCATGTGACCGCTCTCGGCCAATGGGGTCCTGGTCGGGTGTCTCTCCTCCTCCCTCATGTATCATATGACCGCATTCGGCCAATGAGGCTCTGGTCGGTATCTTTCCTCCTTCCTTCGTGACGTCTTTAATCGGGCGTGGATAATCCGTCGCTTTGTTCTGGGGGAAGAAACACCTTGCTTAAAGTAACAAAAATTTAAATTGCCCTTTTCGTACGTGACCGAAATGATGCTCTCGGTTTCTTTTACACGCGGTATTTGTCAAACAGTTTATCGCTAATTGGATACGATCTAAGAAAGGGATTTCCCAGAGTGGGTGGCGTTTTCGTGAACTAATAAAAATATATCACTTTTTCTTTCGCTCGAAGCTTGATAACTTAATTATCTCAAAAAAAGCATTTTCTAACATCATCTTGTGTGGCTTTATTTTCAATTCTGGAATTGTCTGGGTTTTCGTATTAATGGTTTCCCTGTATATCCTTAGATAAACTTCCCACCTGCTACCTATCATATTTTTTCCATTGTCTCTAAACTTTATTTCTTCAACCAAAATTATAACAACTTCCATTTTTCGTGGACACGGAAGTAGGTCAGGTGCTTGACCGGGATATCTTCCAACATCTGTTATGTATCAACCGAGCGTGTGTTTGTTCGCCTATGACCTGGTTTTCGTATTATATTTTTCTTTTTTCTTTCTTTTTCTTCTTCTTTTCTTTCTTTCTCCCAGATCGCTTGAATGTAAAGAAAGAATTATTCCTAACCCCGAAATATTTTTCGGCCTTAAATAATTATCAAATTGTTGACAAACCGTAAAAAACAAATCATATATTTATGAATATTTCTTTTCAGCTTTCTAACTATGCATGGTACCACAGTAACACAACATGGACAGCACATCGTAGCGTGATTTTTATTAGAGCAATACCTTTGCAAATAGGATGACTTGAACCGTTTTGATTGTCATGATAATAGATCAGATTCTATATTCGCACTCAAATCAATAATAATAATAATAATAACTAACATTAAAATGGAAAGTGTTAAAGAAATGACAAAAAATAATAATTTTGTCTAGATTAATGTGCCTGAAAACTGGTTATTTTGCTAGGTAAACGCTTGCAGACTTATTTAATAATTTAATAATTTGAGCCCGATAGCAGCACATTGGGCCTTCTTATTCTCAAGCGTTCGAAAGAAGTGGCTTGATTATATTAGATCAGTAATTTCGGTTTCTGTTAGAAAGGTTGGTTCACAGTGTCAAAATGATAAGCGTCCCTACAATTTTCCCTCTTGCTGCACATTATGAATTAATATATTCGTTTGCCCATTGATTATTGCTGTCATATTTGATCGAGTGCTATGGGGTATATAACTCGAGATTCTGTCGTTTTATCGATCCTGGCCTGCCATCTTGATTTTCCCATTTAATTTTCTAATCAGCTTTTTTTTTATTTGGAACTCTTCCTCCTTCTGCTTACAACTAGATTGGAAATTAGATCTCATCGTGTTACTCTTACAATAGCTAATAGTTCCTTTTCTTGCACTTCTTGCTTGTGGACCTCTTCTACTTTCTTCTTTGCCTGCCACCGATAATCTTAAAAATTAAATTGCAAGGCTAATCGCTATATTCACTAAACCTGAAATCAGTTCTTTTATTGACTTTCCTCTGCACTAATATTTTGTTATTTTTTCCCGCCCATTAAATCCTTGCATCTTAGTGGCATATTGGCTTTAGGGTGCGGAATAATAAGACAAAAGACTAGTAATGCTCCTCAGAATGCCTAGAATTTGAAGTTTCATATATATATATATATATATATATATATATATATATATATATATATATATTTTTCGATAAACGTGCAATAAATTTACAAATTCATGAATTATTCACACAAAAACAAATGCAAAGGTTAATGATTTAATTGGCGAGAAATCCATCGTCGCAAACAATTCAAATAATATACAAAAAATTTTGGATAATAAGTGCGACATTACTGTAATTATTGAACAATATAGTTCATGACACTTTGACAGAAAATTTACCAGTAAAAAATTCGTTTATCACCATATTTGTATATGAACGCACAACTGTAAAATATTTAAAATCAAACTCAGCGTTGCTACTGCGCGCTCCAAAAACAATAACTCATTTCCAATAGCATTTTCGGATACAACAACACATATATTTTCGTTGTCCTCTTATTACTAAGAGAAAAAACAAGAACAACATCTATTCCATACCTGAAGATGTCTGTAGGAACAGACGAAAGCTTGTAGTAAAAATAAGAACTAATGCGGCAGAAATTTATAGAAACATCTGAAAATTAAATTTTTACGTGTGATGTAAAAAACGCCAATCTTTAAATTTTATAATGAAAATTTGAAAAAAAAAACAGCCCTTAATAAAGTTAATTATGAATACTGCACAAATGTTTTAAAACGTTTACAGTAGATAGTTTAAAATATCAAGGTTTTAAATAATAGTTTTAAATATTATTCTTTAAAAAAAATATAGAGATATTAATAACCTCGTTTGACTAGTGAAGCTACGCTCATGCATGTGTATGTATTTTAATTCTAGTTTGCCTATGCGGATTCTGCATGATAATGCATATATGTATGTGTGCCTGCGTGATTGTGTGTGTGTGAGCGTGTGTGTGTATGTGAGTGTGTGTGTGAGTGTGTGTGTGGGTGAGTGCGTGTGTGTGTGTGAGTGTGTGTGTGTGTGTGTGTGTGTGAATGTGTGTGTGTGTGTGTGTGTGCACGCGCGCGTGTCTAGTGTGCGTTATTTATTTTTTTTTGTTTATTTATATATATATATATATATATATATATATATATATATATATATATATATATATGACATGAAATGACATTGACAGCCGTCACGAAATCTATTCTTAAAGACTCTAACGTTTACTGAAGGAACGGTGTTGACGTAAATATGTCCCCAAATCAAAATCCGGACAACCACTAAACATACACTGGGTCGGGGGATGCAAGTATTCGGACACATACAAAATTTTTAATTTATTGTATTTCCAACTAATGAATAAACATACTTTTTATATAATTAACTGTACACAAATGCATAATAACTAAATATGCATAGACAACGGAATGAAAATTCATTAATGGAAATAAATCCTATTTATCCATTTTAATGGGTGAAAAAAGTATTCGTACAATGCAAATTTCAGATTTAAAAAAATTTAAATTGCTTTAATACTCTAGATTATTCAATTGGAATATTCTAGAATATTCTAATAATGTTATCAGTAGTTATTTTTAGCTTAAGAAATACAAACAGAATATTCTTTGACTGATACTCGTGTAAGAAGGTTTTCATCATGGCAAAAGGTAAAGAATTGACAAATTCGCAAAACCAACTGATTTTTAAGTTGTGGAAAGAAGGTAAAAGTTACAGGAAAATTACAATCATGCTGAATATCCCATTATTCATTTATTGCAATGTATAACAAACTCAAAACGATTGAAAACTAAAGATGAGCAAGTGATGATTTCTTCAAGATCTTCGACGAAATTAATGCGTCAAATTAAACAAAATCCAATGATTTTTCGTCAAGAGTTGCAGGATGATTTGATTTCATTAGGGATCTATGTCACTAAACGGACAACGAGCAATGACATTATAGGAACAATGTAAAGTCACGCTCCCCTCGGGAAACTCTACTGCTATTTAAAAGATACAGAGATGCCAGCTTGAATGTTGGACATAAGGAACATAAGGATAAGGACAAATCTTACTGGGAAAGGGTATTATGGATAAACAAATCCAAAACTGAGTAGTTTGGAAGTAATTCTAGAAATCATTTATGGGGTAAAGATGACGATGCCTACAAGCAAAAGAACACAGTTCCAACAATAAAATTTGGTGATGGCAGCATCATGATTTGGGGATGTTTTTTTCTGCAAAAGGTACTGGCAACATATCAATAATAGATGGGAGAATGAATACCGCAGCATATGAAAATATTTTGGAATCAAATTATTTATTTCGGTTGAAAATCTTGAACTTCCTCCTGATTGGATCTCCCAAAAAGATAATGATTCTAAGCACACTGTAAAATACACGAAGAAATGTATTGCTAAAAATGATGTAAATGTCATGAAATGGCCAAATTTGTCTCCAGATTTAAACCCAATCGTGAATCTTTGGCTTTAGTTGAAAATTCAAACACAATCGAGAGATCAAAAAAACATCCCGGATCTGAAGAACATATGGGAAGAATAATGGAACAAAATACCGACATAAATTTACAAATCATTGAGAACTACAAGAGGTTGGTTGCTATGGAAGTGGCTATTCTAAAAAAATATTTAATGAACATTTTTTTTTTGTATTTGCTATGTCCCGGAAAGGGATATATTTGATCGTAGTAGCTAAGTGGTTTTGGCTACTATAACCAAGTAGTACACGGTAGCAGTAATCGACTGCTATTCGTCGTATTCGCAGGTAATAGGTATAGACCAATAGGATAGCCAATGGCGTAGTCCAATGTTCGTCGTCATAGACTTAGACTCTGTCGTACCGACACGCCCGTCTGTATTTATGACGGACACCAGCCAATCATATTCCAGTGAGGGGGAACTCTGGTGTATGCATATTCCATTTTATCAGTATTGTGCGGATTATTTCTGTTGAATCAAACGTTTTTCCTGTTTTCTATATATATATATTTCGAGAGCTCCAATACTCATCCTGGATCTGAAGACTTTATGCTAAGAATTATGGAACAAAATAGCAAGTAAAATTTGCAAATAGTTAATTGGGAACAAGAAGTGAATGATGGCTATTCTACAGAGTATATTCACCTTAGAAGTGAATAATGGCTATTCTACAGAGTATTAAATGAGGAATATGTATTCTTTTCTGTATTGTACGAATATATTTTTCACCCATTAAAATAGATAAATGGGATTTATTTCTATTAAATCTTTTTTTCTGTTTTCCATGCATGCGTACCGTTAATTATATGAAAAGTATATTTATTCATTAGTTGGAAATACAATAAACTGAAAATTTGGATGTCTACGAATATTTGTTTCCTTCCACTGTAAATAATACCCAACAGATACAGAGAATCACATACACACTTTCAAGATGCGATGGATAAATTGCTGTCTAAATGTGGCAAAAATGAAAATAACACTGACATTTCATTTTAACAGATATATTTACCAAAATTACAAAAAAAAAATATATATCTTGAAATATAAAAGAGTAAATTTATCCAATAGAATCACCATTGGCTTCAACCAAATCTACACAACTTCCGAATCTCCTGCAACCCTTCTGGACGATCTCCTTATTTATGTTTGTGAATGCTGCCATAATCTTTGCCCTCTGTTCGGCTTTGCTGTTACAAGGAGTTTTGTTCGGCTCTCGCTCAAAGGTGCACCACATATAATAATCAAGGAATTTACAGTCTGGAGAGTTAGGTGGTCACACGCTAGGGTTGATATGGTCGCTAAAATTGTCTGACAGTCATGACTGAGATCTCCTGCGTGTGTGGCATGGTGTAGAGTCTTGTTGCCAGACATAGGTTCTTCCATCAGCCACCCACTGAACCCAGGGTAGCACTACCTTCTCAAGGTTCTTGTTGTAGTCCTCCCTATTAAGCCTGAGGCCCCCACCAACAATTCGCGCGTTCTTGAACGATGAGAATGATTTTTTCCGTACCTTTCTATTCACCATTAGACTCATCCAACTCTTTCCGAATCCTGTGCACTTCCTCAGATTGAAACCGAAACACTTTGAAATGTTTGTATTGGAGCTTCCGGCGAGAATGGTAAACAGTACAGGATGCTGTTTCCAAATTTCTGGCGGAGTGAACTGCGCCATGTTGCTCATGTTTTTCTCACAGCTGGTGCCCAACTGACCCTAATTTACCTTGCAGTCGAAAGAATAAAAACAAAACAACGAGTATTCGCGAAATGAAAAATATAAAATGTGGACAATTTATCATCCCCATCCTGTATTTACATCAACCTTCGAATCTCACATAAGCAAACACATACATATAAAAACTATACCTTTTCAACTTCAAAATGATAATAATCAACCTCAAAATAGACTTATTTTCAGGTAAAAAAATTAATCAACCCCAAAATGGATTAATCAACTTCAAAATGGATCAATCAACTTCAAAATGGATTAATCAATTTCAAAATGGATTAATCAACTTCAAAATGGATTAATCAACTTCAAATTGGAAAACAACTTCAAAATGAGAAATAATCAACTTCAAATTAGATTAATCAACTTCAAATTGAGAATTAATATAATACTAATAAATTTAATATTTACTCTTTTATTTTTACTTAAAAGGGATATACAAAAATAGAAACGTTCCTAAGAAATTTATTTAAAAGATTACATCATCTAAGTTAATTACAGAGGGAAGTAATCTCTGTATTCCAGATACAAATTTAGTGCAAGTCCCAGGGGAAATATTATTAATTGCTTCGGACATCATCGTTTCTAACTTGCTGAGGTGGAATTCTTTAGTAGTTAAAGATCCCTGGTCATCACCTCTTAAAATCTCAACAATTGAGTCTGCCATACTTCTTTTTACGTCAGCTTTAATGACTGACTAAACCTTTTCAATGGGATTTAACATCGGACTATAGGGGACAAGTCTGAAAGTTTGGTGCTGCCTAAATTCATCCTCCTCCACACCTTCTTAAATTGAAGTATGGCAAGGAGCGTTATCAATAACTAAGACAATTCCTCTTTCATAAATTTCATTTGCCTTTCTAAGGCACTCCCTGGTCCATTCTTTCGCATCCTCTTTTTTGAAAGAACCTCTTTTAATTTTATGATGATTTAATCCATTATTACTAATACATCCAGTAACATGGATGTTATTTCCCCTGGATCCGGCTGCGACTGTAGTGCATCTCGTGCCTTTTTTAGAGCGACCTTCTTTTCTTGAAATATGGAGATGAAAATTGGTTTCATCCATGTAAGAATTGGCACACTTTGGGACTGAAATTCTAATAAAGCTACTGCGTAATCCTTACGTTTCGCCTTATTGACATTATTAGTCACAGCTTCTAGTTCATAATGAACTGCTTTTAAAGTAAAGGCCATGGAGTCCAAGTGCTTTCTAACGCATTCTTTCGTCACACGAACCTCATACTTTTCGACATTTACAATGTTTTGAAGAGTGACCCTAGGAGAGTTTTCAATTAATTCGGCTATAAAATTCTTATGCTCTTGCGTAATTTTATATTTTCTTGCTCCTCCCCTAGAGTCACTCTTATCAGCACCCCGGTCTAACCAACGGTATGCTGTTAACAGAGGCACATCAATTGTTCTTGCCAGGTCTTTCCAATTTCCTGCTGCGGCATGTGCAGCTAAAATCTGGGCCTTTTTTTCGCCAGCCACATTTTTTGGGGGTAAGTCCTTTTTGGAGCTGTTGCTAATTCTTCTCCAGCTTCTTTTGTAGAGGTTTCTCCAGCATCATCACCATTCATCATTTTTGTTCTTACGGGACTTTCTCCTCCTACTTTTACTGTAGGCTCACCCAATGCTTTCTTGGCCTCTAAATGTTTGTATTTTAGTTTTTTCTTCATCTGTATAATGAAGGCGAACATTCACTTTCCTTACTCATGGGGTAAATTAATTGAAAAAAAAAATTGAATTTAACAAAAAAAATATCTCAATTTGAAGTTGTTTATTCCAATTTGAAGTTGATTATTCTTATTTTGAAGTTGATTGTTTTTAGGTTTTTGACATATTCTCAATTTGAAGTTGATTAATCCATTTTGAAATTTATTGTTCCATTTTGAAGTTGATTAATCCATTTTAGAGTTGATTATTTTTTTACTTGAAAATAAGTCCATTTTGAAGTTGATTATTATCATTTTGAAGTTGAAAAGGTATAGAATAATGATAAACTTAACACACATAAATTTTGCACACGGATGTTGTCAATGCTTGTCAAATTCACGTCAAGTCAGCTTACCCAATGAAATTCAAACGCAGAAATAAAAATAACATTAATTTTTTCTCCATATCACATTCTCTGGTGGAGATTAAATAAAAGCTAAACATGATAGATTTATAAATATTTCATATTTGTCTTTTTTCATACGCTAGATTTCGTTGACTCCGTCTGTCGTTATCTCAATGGTAGAGACTGTGAATGACACTACACTGTTTAGGTTTCAATTCGGGCTTGAGGCATTATGTTGTCTAGTCGCGCTGAAGAGCTGCCAAACAGTACTGCCTGTGAATTATATATTTATACGCTTTATTTTAGGATAATACATCAAAAAGATGTCACAAAACTTTACACAATTGCAGTCGTGTTCGATGCGACTCAACGCATCTCACTTGAAATTTTGAACTTTAGCGTTGCGACTCGCACGTTCCGAGATTGTACAACCGTCAATAAATAGCACATTCTTAAAAAAAACATCTTTCGGCCAACAAACAATTATTTCATCTTCAACTTTTAACTTTAAAGGAAAAAATATTACAGCCTGATGATGAAGACATGGATCTTCGAAAGTACTTGCTTAACTTAAAAAAAATATACACGAGAAACATCTGACAACAGTTTTATAAATGAGGATCACATCATTGAATGGATTAGCAGTATTTTAATGCATGCATTATTTTCTACTAGCGAAGTGATTTCGCCATTAATTGCATTAATATTGCTGACTGATTCTATGTATATATATAGTATTAGTTTAATAGTAAAGAGGCAAAAAATATATATATATATATATATATATATATATATATATATATATATATATATATATATATATATAACAACAATAGATTAAATTAATTTTCAAGTCATAAAATTACATTCACATTGATACGGAATTTTGGACGAAGTTTCGGGATAAAATTTTTCTTCAAATGTTAATACTCCCATTGTTCTATTGTTTTAGAACAATAGGGGTCAGTGGAGCAACATTTAATAAATATGAAAAAATGTATTTTACTGATGACAATTATACAGATGCACTATGCAAAATTTCATTAAAAATCCGTTATACGTTTGCCAAGAAAATCGTCTGAACAAACCTTGGGGCGTTAAGAGCAAATGGTCTATAGGTTTGTGCACCCACAAAAGAACAATGTAAAATCTGATAAAATACTTTGAAATCCTGTGATCCAGGGCCTATTGGAAACAATACGCCCACATGAGTCGAGAGATAAAAATGTCTTTTCTTTTTAAAAATGCAGACAGTGGGTACTGTAACATGCATTAGGTTTGTTGATTTTCATCTTAAAAAATATTTCCCAAAATATGTTTCGTCCTATATGGCGTGCCTTTACAATTGTGGTGTAAACAATTTAGACAGCACACCTATTAATTACTGTATACCACAATGACATACCATACGTAGCAGTATTATAAAAACTACTTGGTTTAATTTGTAATCTATGTTATTTATGCTTTATAGTAGTTGATATTGACTATAATGGTTTTATCAATAAGACGATATTTCAGTTTTCGATAATTTTCTTTTCGGTCATCGATAATTGCTTCAATTTATTTATTACATTTTTCTTTTTCTTTTTTTTTGTAAATACCTTAAATTGCTGGGTACAAGTCAAGGTTTCAATCATAAAAAATATGTTACAAACTACGAATTCATTAATACGGCGGTTATGAAATGAAAACACGAGGGAAGTGGAAAATCAGGCATGGCTGACCATATATGGAGAGAGAAGGGAGATCACCCCTTAAGGAATCAGCACATATGCTAGGCCTCAAAAATCTCCTGAGCCGATCAAGAATAGAAATGAATACAATATGGGAACCAGTAATAAGGAGTGCCAGAGAAAAGGTATAATAACAACAAAAAGTTCCAGTATGAGCTCTGGTAAAAACATGAAATGATAACAGCAAAAAATTGCAATGTGAGCACTGTTAAACAATGGTTGCTAGAGACACTAAGTTTATAATACCCAGAAATTCATACACAGATGTCCTCAAACGACACATTGGATCCTCATGACACAATGGATACAGGCGTTAGTTGGATCCAGTGACAGTACCCGGTTGGGGCAGTGGAGGACTTTCAGAGGGAAATTAATAGGAGATAACTGATAACTGACATGCATTAAACATGGCACGTGGAACTGGAGCGCTCTGCCCTAGTGGGCGAAATAAAGTGTTCCGTTCGACATTCCAACCACCTGAAGAAGGCCGGAGCGTACAACGGTCGAAACGTTGTAATAGATATGGCGACAAAGATTTGGACAATAGTCCGAATAATGTAAATAATGAAATGGAAACGTTTGCCACATTGGTGTAAACAAGTACGACTGCACTCTTAACAATTACTATTCACCACAATGACAGACGATACATAGAAGTACTAAAAAAAAACAATAAATTTTCTGTTATTTGTAATCTATGGGATTAATATTTTATAGGAGTTGATGGCGACGTTAATGTGTTTATCAATAAGACGACGATATCACAATTTTTGATTTTTGTTGTCTCCGGTCTTCGATAATTTTATCTACTGCTCCAGAAATTTTCATATAATATATATATATATATATATATATATATATATATAGTATGTAAAGTAGATAGGTTGGTTAATAAAACAAGGGAAAATGAAAGGGTAACAATGCGATCAAAACTAAAAATAAATATTAAATATTAATTATTAATGACAAGACAAAAATGAAGTCCTGAATTTTCGGCCACACCTGTGTCCTTCATCAGCAGTGCGGGAATTAAACAGAAAAACGGGGAAGATTCACAGACTGTTGTCCTTATGGCTTGTGTGATTGATATGTATTATATATATTATTATTTTTATTATTATGACTTTGACTGATATACATTATATATCTTCTTCTTCTTCATCTTCTTTTTCTTCTTCTTCTTCTTCTTTTCTTCTTCTTCTTCTTCTTCTTCTTCTTCTTCTTCTTATTATTATTATTATTATTATTATTTTCTTTGATTTCTGGCGTTTACATTTTTTTTCCGGTCCCGCCTAGGGACCTAAGGTTAGAAATGGCGTCATGACAATTTTCCACTGACAAAAAAAAAAAATAAATAAATAAATAAATTACATAGATAAAGCCCTTTGTAAGGTGTGGGCTGTACTTGTCAGAACAATTTTTTGTATCTCCTTAAGGCATGGACTTCCAGGAATCCCTTCAATTAGTCTACTGCAATCTTTTCCAACCAGTTCTAGGGCTCCAACTACAACAGGGATTGTTGATGTTTCCATGTGCCACATTTTTCAGATGTCTATTTCAATGTCCTTGTATTTTGACAGCTTTTTGAATATCTTCAAAGATACATTTCAGTCTGTAGATACTGCCATATCAATAAGGAGGCATTTTTTTGTTTGCTGTCTTTAATAACAATATCTGGTCTGTTGGCTTTGATTGCTCTGTCAGTGTGTATTGTGTAGTCCCATAGAATTGTAACAGGTCCTATCTCCGGAACCGGGTCTGGGTGGTGTTCATACCAGTTTCTTTCAGTTTCCTTCCCCTAGAAGTTGCAGATTTTCCAGTGCAGATATTGGCTCACTCTGTCATACCGGGTTTTATATTCAGTGGGTGCCAACATCGTGCAACCTGATACAAGATGATCAATCGTTTCTGGATATTTATCACAGAATCTGCATTTTGGGCTGACACAATATTTTAGTATATGTGCTTCATAATTCCTAGTTAGCAAGCATTGGTCCTGCGCAGCAAGGATAAAACCTTCAGTTTCCGCTTTCAACGCTGCACTACGTAGCCACTGATGGGTACGGGTTTTGTCTACGTCAGCTTGTTTGGTACGGGCAGAGTATTGTCCATGAAGCGGTTTATCTTGCTATCGCTTCTGTATCTGCTCAGTTGCATTCGTCTTTGCTGTCTTTTTTAGGTATCTTGTGTTTCAGCCGGTGTATTGTGCGGTAGTTGCATCTCTACGCCCATTTGAAACTCCATTTTGAATTTGTTGGTTTCTTTCATTACGGAGTAAAGACGCTTACTTCTTTCATGTTCCTTGACGCATACCGTCATCCAGTCTTCTGTAGTTTCCAAATATCTTTGGAGGCCAATTGTTATAGTTTTGTAGGACAGTTCTAGTTGAACTAATCCTCTGCCTCCTTCGGATCTGGGTACATACAGACGATCGACATCAGCTTTGGGATAATGCATGCGATAGCAAGTGAGAAGCATTCTCGTTTTGACATCCATTCGCTTAATTTCAGCTATGGTCCAGTTAAGGACATTATAGCTGTATTGCACCACAGGGACAGCTAATGTCTTTATAGCTGATATCCTGTTTTTTTTTTTAGTTTAGCTCAGTATTTAGTACCAGACGTACACGCCTGTAGTACTTTTTTCTTATTTTTTACTTCCTTTGGGGGTGTTTATGCCATCTCCTTCGCTAATTCCTAGGTACCTATAAGCTTCATCATGCTCCAGTTCCCTAATCTTTGTGACAAAATCTAAATCTATTAAGGGTGTTTCTGTAAGTCTACCTTTCTTGAAAGTTACTTTTGCACATTTATCTAGTCCGAAGTCCATACCTATGATTCATTCAAAATATAACATAAGCATGTTATAACATTCCTACGAAATTTATAATAATTGCTCTACTCAGTATTGAGCAGTCTTTTAAGAATAGTATTTTTGGTCATAAGATATTTCTTCCATGTATACCAACCCTGTACAAACACACACACACACACACACACACAAAATATATATATATATATATATATATATATATATATATATATATATATGGTGGACTCTCCTGTAATATTCGACGTATGAGGGTCAAGCAGATCAGTTTCCAGGAAACCGACAGCCCGACAACGGCACATGACAGTCGATTATAGGGGTGAAGGCTTCGTGCAGGACCATCCACACTTTTTGAAGGGTCGAATATAGAGACCTGGTGCACTACGTGCCACAAATTCCCCAAACGACCCTCCGCAGGTTTTGAATTCATAGTTGTCCTTCTCCTAGATAGTTGTCGTTCGAGGTTATAGAAGCCAGTCTGTGCACCCATAACTGTAGGGAGAAGAAAAAGTTTTAATACCTTTCCAAAGTGTATTAGCACGTAAGTGAATGTAATGGATTCAACTGCAATTCGAACTCGGCTCTCCGATTCCTCAATCCGAGCAGCTATCCACTACACCACCGTGTCTTGCAATTTACGGTACTTCCCCTATCTCCAGCATCCTGCCACTAATATATCCCACAAAAACTTCTCTCAGGTGCCCATATTTGGCATATTACACAAGTATTAATAAGATTAAATAATAAAATAGTAACATAATTTCAGTATTCTATTATCGTTAAAACACACATCGTGTCCAACTGCTGATACACTAGGTTTGCACACTGACCGAAGCACCGTTTAGCTCAAGTGGACATTCAGGCAACTAGATATAGTATGCGTGTCATCAGCACAATTTCATAATAGTAATGACGCTTTACTGACCTTTTTCGTGTAACGGGGCTACAGTAAATTACGTCGAGATATCAAGCCTAAAATATATTTCCCAAAATAGCGGTCGACTTATATGACGGGCATAAAATGCAAATCCTTACCATCGAGTTGTAATCAAGTGGCACATCAATCAAATACTGTTTATCACTTTACTACCTCCAGTATGGCAGCTAAAAATGCATCCCACTAAAACTTATGTTTGGTGAACATATTTGGCATATTAACGCAAAAATATCTTTTTGTCTGAGAAAATTTCCACGGTGGACTTGTTTCTTTTAAGATAAGTAAGAACTTTCTTGCATCTTTCCAAACGTCTGCACACCATGGCTCGTGTCAGTAAGTGTCTTGATGTTCTTAAGTAAGATTTTGGTTTTAAGTCATCTTTCATTGCTGCTCTGATAATCTTAGCATCCACCTTAAGTTCAGTTGGTAATTTTCTCATGGATTTCGTTGGGTCTTTTAAGATTTTGGATTTGAGAGTGTTGATGGAATCATTATTTCGCTTCTTGTAGATTCCGACATTTCCAGGAATTCTTTGAATAGTTTCCCTCATAGCCATTTTCTTCTTCACATTAAAAACTGTCCGTAGGGATAATCCAACTATGCTTGAAATCTTCTATAGGAGGACATGTGCGTTTACCATATCACACATCCTTTAACGTTTGCTTTCCCCAGCGCTCATCTTTTACACAATTACCTGAAAATATATGGGTAATTAATATACAGGGTTATGAGAAAAATGCACTGTTTCATAAAATTAGTTGAAATGTTTCATGAGAAAAACAAATAAAACTTTTTTGCGCAAATTTTGCCTCCCCCACTGTACACTATTTTGGATATATGCATTTATATATTAAATATTGATAGAATTATATATGGATAAAAATTACTGAAATGTAAATTTGTGTCTTCTAAATTGGTATGGGATATAAATAAGATGGTGAAAAGTCGAGAACAAAACATTTTCAGTTTGATCACATCTCACCAAATCGAAGGATATAATAAAAATATCAGAAAATTTCAATTTTTAAAAATATAAATTGCATTAGTGTACATTTCGATGAAAAATTCCTTATACATTAGAATCCCGCCTATCCGTAATCACTCATATCCGGAATCCCTCATATCCGGAGTGCTTCATATACGGAAATTTTAGCGCAAATTTTGCCTTATGGATAAAAATACTGAAATGTAAATTTATGTCTTCTAAATTGGTGCTAGATATAAATAACATGGTGAAAAGTCGAGAAGAAAAATATTTTCAATTTGATCACATCTCCACAAATCGAACGATACAATAAAAATGTCAGAAAATTTTATTTTTAAAAATATAAATTACATTTAAGTGTACATTTCCGAAGAAAAATTCCTTACACGGTAGATTCCCGCCTATCCGAAATCACTCATATCCGTAATCACTCATATCCGGAATCCCTCATATCCGGAGTGCTTCTTATACGGAAATTTTAGCGCAAATTTTGCCTTATGTATAAAAATATTGAAATGTAAATTTGTATCTTCTAAATTGGTTCGGGATATAAATAACAACGTGAAAAGTCGAGAAGAAAAATATTTTCAATTTGATCACATCTCCACAAATCGAACGATACAATAAAATATCAGAAAATTTCATTTTTAAAAAAATATATAAATTACATTAAAGTGTACATTTTCGAAAAAAATCTTTATATAAGAAAAGGCCAATAGAAACTAATTGATTTTATTTATTGCACTTCTGAGTTTGCAAACATTATGAAGCCCCTCACGAGAAAACAAGAAATAAAAGTTTCGGTTAACATCAGTTAAATCGATTGATTCTCTAGAGACAAGCTCAATATATATGAATCATCTGGAGAAAATGTGTCTCGAAATATCTTACATGTAAATCTGAAACAAAACAAATTGTCTGACAAAGTTTCCTCAAATTGTTTTTTTTTTTTTTTTTTTTAAATATAAGTAACAATCGGAAGAAAATATGGTTTCTGTAACAATGTAAATGTTTCTTTTGCCACACTATAAACCGAATACCCTTCATTTTCGGATGGATTTCTTCTGGTCTGCCCGGTGATCGCTGATTGGTTTAATTCAATCCTATTCCTCTCTTGGTCGGTATCGCGAAATGTTCTTTGGGTTCAGAGACGAAAAGCATTGACAAAGAGAAATTTTAACTTAACTATTATTTTATTAACCACGTTGGCGGGTACATCGTCTATCAGGTGGGGGTTACTAGATCCCCTATTTGGGAGCCGCTTTCAAACACGAAAGCTCACACCTCCATTTGTTTTGACGTGTAACAACCAACTCTCGAAAGACACTTCGCCACTGGCTGGCGGGCGGGTGCACAAACGCAATCAGGTACGTCTAGTTCGCTCGACGTCTGAACAGCAACTCTCAAAACCCTTAAGCTATAATTCATTCCTACGTTCGGCTCAGCCGATCAAAATCGACTTGTCTATTTTGTCTACAATCTGACCTCAAAGATCAGCCTTAGAAGATCTGAGCGAAAATACACTGCCACTAAAAAATAATAATCTGTAACTATTATTTATTTATTTATTTATTTATTTCGGTCTCTTTATACCGCATCCTGAATTTGATGATTTGGGTCGGAATTAAAATCGAAATAATTCAACCGATTCCGAATGTCAAGTCGTTCTGACTATAGCGATAACCTACATCCTGCAGCAACGCATCTGATCAAGATCTTTTTTAGGAGTGAGGAACCGTCTTTTAATTGCTAGACCTGGGTAGGACGATAAACTACATCTGGCAGCGAGCAGATCGGGAGATTGGAGGTTTTGAGGACCGTAGAACCACCTCTTAATTGCTGTTATTCCCAGGTCCGACATAACTCGAGTTTAGCATAATCTGTTATGGTCCATGTTATAGGTAAATAGTAAACCCCAAACAGGGGTTAAGACGTAAAAAAATAAAAATAAATTTTTTATAGTAAAAATACCAACAATACATTTTTATAGAAAAAACATTATCAGCAATACATTTTTAAATAAATAAATATATTACCAAAGCTCACAAAGAAAATTAAATTTTGGCATTAAATGACCCATAAGGAGTTGATGTGCTGTTAATGTAAACCAAACAAAACAAAAACGAATACAGAGACAAGGAATGGTGATTTTCCATTCGGAGTACAATTGTGGAACACTGCCACGTGTATACTGGACGCAGCGCGGATTGAACTCACTATTCAGTAGTAATTGATCTAGTGAAACAAGCTTGCTTACTATTACGCCTCGTTGAGGTGTCTAAATAAGTGTAGCTTAGATACGGTATAATATATCGAAGTCACTTTTCAGTCGTAATTGAACTAATGAGATAAGCTTGTTAACCATTACACCACGTCGAAGTGTCTAAAAAGATTTTCTAAGTGTTTCTTAGATGTGGTACATGGCCGAATGTATGAAGCATCCATTGTGGATCGAACTTACCACTCAGTCGTAATTGTACGAGCGAGATAAGCTTCTAACCATTATACCACGGCGAGGTGTCCCCGTGTCAATACAAGTTATGTGCAGAAATTTAATTCCTTTGGAAATTAGGAAATCGCTTAAAATCAGAATGAGAATTCAGAAAATCCACGTCTGTCAACTTCTCTCTCAGAAGGAGGCTTTGACTTGAGAATGAGGCGCGTGCTTGCAACAAGTGGGCACAATATCTTTTTTTAAGCAATTCGCCCAAGCAAAGCAGGACTGCCACCAGCTGGGAAGGGGTTACAGAGAGTAAGAGTAAAGAGGATTGTTTGGGAAAAGGATAAAGAGAAGAAGGGGAATCAAGGTCAAGGCATCAGAAGATGCCGATTGACATTATATTTGAATATTTGATGATTATAGTTATCCCGGAAGCAAGTGGCAGGAAAGGAGTTTCACTGACAAGAGATAAGAAGCTGTTGGAGTAGAAGAGATGGGCACATTTAGCCGTTTCGACAGTGAAAGTGAGGGACCGAAATGCCAACCTAGCAGCATGCTTAAATTCATGCAATTAGGGAACCAGTGAAAGTAGCTCGTCGGAGCAGTTGCCATGTAAGTACTTGTAGAAAAGGCAGAGAGAAGCCACAGCACGTCTACCCATTTTTGTTTCAATGTAAAATTCAGTCGTTGAATTTTGGATTTGTCACCCCATGCCCTCTCTCTCTCTCTTTCTCTCTCTTTCTCTCGTACGCACACAACCACCCACTCACGGACACGATTTTGTCTCATTTTATATATAATAATTATTCTATTAACAAAACGCGTCACCACTACTTTTTTTTTTCCATCTTATTCATTCATTTGTTCACTAATATTCAGAGACACACACACATATATTTTTTTTAAAAATGTGCTTTATATATAAGAAATGAATTTTCAATCATGGAGATAGCGTGTTTGTATATATATAGAAAGTATATGTGTAGGCTTCGACAGGCCATCATGACACTTCAGTTTTCTAACGCAATCTGCATGCCAATTGAAATCTTTATACCCACCTCTCTCTCCCCCTTTCACAATCACACTCTCTCTGGCTCATTCTCTCTCAATCTTTCTCTTTCTATCTCTTTTCTCTCTCTCTCTCTCTATCGTTCTCTCTCTCTCTCTCTGTTTCACTCATTCTCTTTTACTCTTTCACTCTTTCTCTTTCTATCTCTTTCTCTCTCTATCTCTCTCTCAGTTTCACTCATTCTCTTTTACTCTCTCACTCTTTCTCTTTCTCTCTCTCTCTCTCTCTCTCTCTCTGTTTCACTCATTCTCTTTTACTCTCTCACTCTTTCTCTTTCTATCTATTTCTCTCTCCCTCTCTCTCCCTCTCTCTCTCTGTTTCACTCATTCTCTTTTACTCTCTCACCACGACCTCTTACTATATCTCGAAACCTTCATTATTTGGCTGATTAAGTTCTAAATCTGAAACTGGCGTGCGAATTAAACATGATTTTGGCGATGGATTCCGGTTGAGATGAGCACTCTTGTTGTCCCGTTGCTACTCAACCATATACGTTCCTCATATTAACGCGACACCCGAGCGATCTTGAGAAGCGTGTGCCACTCCAAAACTTCTGTTAGACATAATGAATACTAGGCAACTGTCAGACGAAGCGTTTCAAGGGTCTTGACAACAAATTTTGCGTTTTCACACGTAACTCGAAGGCAATGACGTTTCGCCATATCGTTAAAATAAGAACGTCGCCATTGATCACGTGACGAAGACAAGTGGAAGCACAAACTCAGTCAAATTGGTTTGCATCGTTGCCGCTTGCGGTCAAATCACATTAAAATTCAGATCCTTAGTAAATATACCGGTTGTAACACCAAAATTGTCCAAATCTAACAGCATCGGATAATTTTCCATCGGAGAAATTGTTTGATATCTAAAAAAAAAAAACAATAAATTAACTTTCTTTTTGCAGATTTGCGGATTAGACGTTTAATCTCCTTGACGCCATTTGTTGCAAGAATCCCTGAAAAAAACACTTTGAGTTATTCAATTAGAAGGAGAACAGGTTAAAATCATTTGTGGCAGCAATACCGTCTTCTCAATTGAGCAATGGTGATAGGAAAAGAACACCTTCAACTTTCATACTCTGGTTTCCATCTTCAAAGTCCATCCAAGAACCATCAAGAGAACGGTGAATAAGACGGAACAGTAGAGAAGATATCGGATCAGAAAGTGGCAATGGGATTCTGATTTCAACTTAGAGCTAAATACATTCTGCTCAGTTATTGCTCGTCTTGCTTCCAAGAACAAATTGTCCGGCCTCGGGATTGAACACACAGTTACTATATCACCGAAGTCGCAAACTAACGATCTAATCCACTAGGGTATTTTCCTGTACCCTTTGTAGGTTACCTAGATCAACCTGATGAAGGACAGAGAGCGCAACGGATGAAACGTTGTGATAACAACAACAAAGATGAGGATAATATACTGAATGTAAATAGTGTGAATAAAAATCATAAATACTTTAAACACATACATACATTCATGCATAAAGGCACATTGTGATTGTTCAACGCCCACAGGGCCAAGGTGTGAGTTGTACTGTTTCTGGGAGAGAATTCAAATTCTCGCTCACGAAGACTTTTGATTTCGTGCTAGCACAGCCGTCAACAACTTCCAAATAGGTCCGTTTACTCAACTCATAGGGCAATTTACTCGTAATTTGCGGTCCTTAGCCTACCTCCAGCATCCTGCCACAAATACATCCCAATAAAACTTATGTTTGGTGAATATATTTGGAATATTATCACAAATATTACTGAGATATTACTCAATATTTTATTAACCTTAAAGCACACATGTCGTCCAACTGCTGATACACAAAGTGTACACAGTGACCGTTTAGATCAGGGGGCCTTTCAGACAACTAGGTATAGTATGCGTGTCATCTGCACAATTTCATGATAGTAATGACGCTTTACTGGCCTTTATCCTGTAACGAGCCTACTGTAAATTGCGCTTTGTCATGTAAACAGCCTAGAGGAAATTGCGCCTTACAAGTCGAGATTTTAATCCTAACAGAATATTTACCAAAGCAGAGGTCAACTCATATGGTGGGCATAAATACATACATAAATATAATTTGTGATTTTTCAGCACCCACAGGGCCAAGCTGTGATTTATATTGTTTGTATGGTGCATAATCTAGTATGAACAGCAGTTTGAACAACTCAAGTTCGTTTAAATTCTCAGTCACGATGACTTTTGACTTCGTGCTAACACAACCGTCAACATTTTCCAAATAGATCCGTTTACTCATCTCGTAAGGCAATTTACTCGCAATTTACGGTGCTTAAACTACCTCCAGCCTCCTGCCACCAATCCATCCCACTAAAACTTATGTTTGGTGAATATATTTAGCGTATTATCACAAAAATTAGAATTATAATTTATATAAAAAGGTACAAGGAATGATGATAATGAATGCTCACCAAAATTCTGACAAAAGACGTTCCTCGTTTTCGCAACCATATCTAATGCAAGAGCGAGTTTCAAATATGTAGATAATTGTTGTGACGTTTCAACTCAGGATTTAAAAAAAACAATATTAAATTAATTGAACAAAAATTATTTTATTCGCAGACTGAATCAATTTGCTTGGGTAAAAATAAACACTACACACCATGTATCTTGGTAGGTTTCCAGACCACCTGAGGATGGCAGGAAGGGTTCGATACTGGTTCAGACCTTATATTGGATGAATTCCTGTATAAAAAGAATTAACTGTTTCACCAAGTTAAAGTTTACAAAGTATAGAAATAAAAGTTGAGAAGCGTTAATCTTTCTTTCTTGCTCGTTCGGACTCATCTCCCGAGTATTTTACTTTTTTTAAATTTTTTAACGCCATATCATCTCTCAATGGTTTGGCAAACATTTCAGGAAACAACAAAAATAACTCTAGTGTACACAGGCGTGACATTTTATAAAGAATTTAATCATCAAAGTCCAGGAAATTAATCCAGATGAACCATATACAATGATACGACAATGGCTGCTACGAGATACTTATTGAACATACGTGCTTCGGTCAAGGGAGAATGTATCATCTTCTAAATGAAAGGATATATTGAGTGATCATGTGAAACGATTAGAAGTACCGACTAAACTAAATTATCTCGAAATTGAACAAGCTCTGTGAAAGCATAGTTTGATTTAAATGCTTATTTCATTTCAAAGAAATCCTTTTATTATTCACAAACATTTAATCTTACAATGAAGATAGGCCGGCCAGTAAAAATGAACCAAAAAAAAAAGCTTGTAGATAATTCTGCTGGAAATTATTCCAAGAGAAAGAAGAGTAATAAGAGAAAAGAAAAGAAAATTGAAACGGCTGGTAAACGAAGAAAGAAAGATGGTGAAATCAAATAAGATAAATGGGAGGGAGACTGACAAAAAGAAAAAGAAAATGGATGATGTGTTAGGGAAAAAAAAAAAGAAAGAAATGAGAGATAAAGAAATGTAAGAAAAAACGGAGATCATAAAATAAAGAAAAAAAGAATGAAAGAAAGAATGAAAGAAATGAATGTTTAAAAATGACACGAAAGATGAAGGATGATGAAGTGAGACATGAAGGAAATGAGAGAATGAAAAATGAAAGTCATGTAAGAAAAAAAGAAATTAAAGAAGAAAAAGAAAGAAAGACATCGATGAGATCCACCTCTACCAGAAAAAAATCTTATTTGGATTAAGACGTTGGGAAAAGATAATAATAACAAAGATTAAAAGAAAAAAAAAAAAAGAAATATTCCGAACAGGAAGAAAAAAAAAATTATAAAATTTTAAGACAATACCTACACCCCCACGCATATATATATATATATATATATATATATATATATATATATATATATATATATATATATATATATATAT
>CAHIKZ030005442.1:160000-217500 GCA_903632075.3 Acanthosepion pharaonis | reverse complement strand
TAAAAATAAAAAATAGTTTGAACACATACATATATACATAAAGACATATTGGACCCACAGGGATGAGTTGTGATTTATACTGTTTCTGGGAGGGAGTTAAAAATCTCGCTCACGATGACTTTTGACTTCGTGCTAGCACAGCCGTCAACAACTTTACCGTTTACTCAACTCATAAGGCAATTTACTCGCAATTTGCGTTAATTACCATACCTCCAGCATCCTGCTACAAATACATCCCACTAAACTTATGTTTGGTTTACATATTTTGCATATTATCACCAAAATTACTGAGATAAAATAATAAAATAGTAACACAGATTCAGTATTCTATTAACGTTAAAGAACACATCGCGTCCAACTGCTGATACACTAAGTATACACACTGACTGAAGCGCCGTTTAGCTCAGGCGGCCTTTCAGACAACTAGGTATAGTATGCGTTCATCTGCAAAATTTCATGATAGTAATGACGCTTTACTTGCGTTTGTCGTGTAACCAGCCTAGAGGAAATTGCGCCTTACAAGTCGGGATTTCAATCCTAACAGAATATTTCCCAAACCAGGAGTCGACACATATGGCGGGCATAAATACATACATAATGGTAACTTTTTTTGATTTTTCAGCACCTACAGAGCCAACCTGTTATTTATACTGTTTGTATGGTGCATAATCTAGTATGAACAGCCGTTTGAAGAACTCAAGTTCGTTTAAATTCTCGGTCACGATGACTTTTGACTTCGTGTTAGCACAGCCGTCAACAACTTCCAAATAGTTTCGTTTAAGTCAGTTATGTGCCATGTGTAATATGCGCTTAGGCGATCATGTTTCTTTCGATACATGACTGACGAGGCACATTTTTCCACGCATTAGTTTGCCATTTATTTCTTCGGTAGACAAGTTGCAATCCAAGGCTATAGAACCCGGTCTGTCCTGCAATTTATGATGGGAGGAGAGGATTCTTATCTTTCCCGAGGGTCTTAGCACGTAATTAAATGTAATGGATTCGACTGGAATTCGAACTCGGCTCTCCGATTTCTCAATCCAAGCCGCTATCCGTTCAGTTTATAAGCCTCATAAGGCTTGATGTAGTATTCATATACTTTGCGAAGCTCCACCCGCTTGCATCGCCTCTCATTCCCCCTTCCAGACAAATTGCGTCTGTAAGAAATGTTTTCTAAGGGGGAGATCATTAATCGCCTACACGTCTGCAGAATGAATTTTGAGCTTTGTCTAGGCTACATTTGTTGAATTGAGCATCTCCAGCCCAGATACGGAATCAAAACTCATATCTGGCTCTCAAATATAGCACATATTAGGAGGGTTAATATACTTTCTCAGGCTGATATATAGACACGACAATTTTTATTATAGATCGTATAGATTAGTTCCACTTGTTCACCTACGTACTCATCAATTGATAATTTCCACTTTATCCCCTACGGAGCTCAGGATGTAAAAGGGAATACTGTGCCTGTGATTTACCTACTTCTTGATAAAATAATTTCTTTAATTTAATTTCCTTTAACTTATAAGTAAACGATATTGTTTAAGTTTTTTTTTTTCATTTTAAAGATATTTTTTGAATATATTAAGATTTCTTACTCTTGAGCATGCAACAGGCCATGCGTAAATATTTCTTGGTAAATTCCAAATTTGGAGAACAACTGGAAACTGGATTATTTACATTATTCAGACTATTGTCCTCATCTTTGTCGCCATATTTATCACAACATTTCGGCCGTTGTACGCTCCGGCCTTCTTCAGGTGTTTGAAATTTCGAACTGAACCCTTTATTTCACTGGGGTAGACTGTTCTAGTTCCACGTGCCATGTTTGATGGATGTCAGTTATCTCCTGCTAATTTCCTCTGAAATTTCTCCACTGCCTTAACCGAGTATTGAACTCACACACTTTGGGTCCTGTCACTGGATCTAACCAACGCCTTTATCCACTGTGCCATGCGTCCTTTTGGTATGAATTTCTGGGTATTATAAACCTAATGTCTTCAGCGACCATTTTTACCAGTGCTCATATTGCAATTTTGCTGTTATCATATAAGTTTTTACCAGGGCTCATATTGCAACTTTGTTATCATTGCTTTTCTCTGGCACTCCTTATTACTGGTTCCCATATTGTATTTATTTCTATGCTTGGTCGGATCAGGAGGTTTTGTAGCCTAGCATATGTGCTGATTCCTTAAGTTTACGAATTTTCCAATGTGTTCCTTGTCTATAATCTCAACCTGATTCCACAGAGGGCGGTGATCTCCCTTCTCTCTCCATATGTGGTCAGCCACGCCTGATTTTTCTACTTCCCCTCGCGTTACAGCTTTCTGGTGTTCTTGAAGCCTTACCTTGAGGGTGCGGCCTGTCTCTCCTTTATATTCCTTTCCGCAGCTGCACGGAATAGCGTACACATAGTCTTTAGTCATGTTCTCCTCTATGGAGGGTCTTACTCGGGAGAGATATCTGCGAAGTGTTGTCACGCCTTTGAAGGTTGTCCTGATACTATATGGACCGCAGATCCTTTGTATTTTCTCTGATAACCGCTTCACATAAGGCAGGCAGACTGTTTTCTGAGTGTTGTTGTCCTCCTCTTCTTGTACCCGCCTATCCCAGTTTTTGGGGGCTGCTGCCATGTACCCAGGGTAGTTGTTACCTTGTAGGGTACTACTTATACTGACCAATTCTTTATCTAACGTCTCTGGGTTGCCACTTATGACTTTTGCTCTGTGTTGTAAGCAACGGACGATCCATTTCTTTACGCTGTATGGATGGTGGGAGTTGAGCACTGGTAAAAATGGTTGCTGAAGACATTAGGTTTATAATACCCAGAAAGTCATATCCAGATGTCCTCAAGGACACATGGCACAGATAAAGGCGCTGGTTAGATCCAGTGACAGGACCCAAAGAGTGTGTGTTCAATACCCGGTTAAGGCAGTGGGAAATTAGCAGGAGATAACTGATAACTGACATCCATCAAACATGGCACGTGAAACTAGAACAGTCTACCCCAGTGAGCGAAATAAATGTTCAGTTCGAAATTCCAACCACCTGAAGAAGGCCGAAATGTTGTGATAAATATGGCGACAAAGATGACGACAATAGTCTGAATAATGTAAATAATGTACATAATACCTCATCTGAGAAATATAGACAGATACTGAAGGGCTGAAACGTTGTCATAAATATGGCGACAAAGATGAGGACAATAGTCCAAATAATGTAAATAGTGTAGATAATACCTCATCTCAGAAATATAGACAGATAATAAAATGAACAATAGTACAATTTTAATGTACAATGACCAGCTGTACGTTTTATATTAAGTTACACCAAACAAAGGTTTTTATAGAAGTATTAGGACAGATTTTTTTATAGCGAAATGTCCAACAAGACATCTTATCTGCATTTGAAAGCCATAGAATTGTATTCAAAATATTTAGATTTTGACATTAAATAACCCATAAAGATTGATATGCCGCTAAATAAAAATTCACCCAACCAAATTTTAATCATTAAATTGTTTTTAAAATATTTTGTATGTTAAATAATAAAACTTTTCATTTCCCCACAAAATGAATGAAAATTTATTGTACTAAGCTACGCACTCTAGTAAAAGCAACGGTAATTTGTACCCGTTTACTTGTTAACCTTTCTCCCTAAATATTGTTTTCGATCGGTCAATGTATAGATATATTAGAGGGTGTGATTGAAGGACGGACTGACTGAGGTTAACGAAGTTTATATATATATGTTAGTATCAACTAACCACCAATAAATAGATCATCAATGACTTTAGCTTAGTGTAAAATTAACGAAAATGAGAGTCAATAGCTTAAACCTCCTGATGAGTGGACCGTACGCTCACAAGAAACCTCCAGACGAGTGGACCGAACGATTACAAGAAACCACCTGACGAGTGGACTGAAGTGTTACAAAGTTGTTAAAGTTTTGAATATAACATCAGTCAGCTAAACCTTCACACACACACACACACACACACACACACACACACACACACACACACACACACATATATATATATATATATATATATATATATATATATATATATATATATGCACACATTAAACATATCCTATGCACTTATATGAGAATGTGAGTATAAATTTATCTCTACTGCTAAAATGATTCCGTTTTTGACGCTCCCACTATATATATATACATATGTGTGTGTGTCTCTGTCTGTGTGTATACAGACAGAGTGGATATACTTGAAAATTGAAGTCAAATTTATATTGATAATAGAAAAAAAATCACGATCAATATTGTGCGTAGGTCAGTAGACAATTATCTAAACAAACACCGCTTCCCCAAGTCACACCACCACCAAGAACTGTGATTTGACATTTTTGTGAAGCCTTGAGACTCGTTTTAAAAGAAAATAATCGATTTTGACCAGATGCGTCCTCTTCAGGCCAAACTGTCTTATATAGCGTCGCAATAACATTTACAGTCAATTACACACACCATCACATAATCACTACAAATGGATGTATGCAACAATGTAAACACAAACCAAACAGCAGAAATGTTGTATTTATAATTGAAAAAAAATGTTTCAAATCACGTCACCCTTAAACATATTTATGGATTCGTAGAAATTCGATCCTCATTAGGTACATCGCGTATTAACCAGTATTTACAATACCACATCCCAGAAATATAGACAGATCCTGAAGAAGGCCTGATCGTACAACGGCTGAAACGTCGAGAATATAACAATAAAGATCTGAAGAACAGTCTGAAAAATTGTGTAAATAGTTACAATACTTCATCTCAGAAATATAGACAGATCCTTAAGAAGCCTGGAGCGTACAACGGTCGAAACGTCGGGAATATGACAATAAAGATGAGAACGTGGTGGAGAACGAGGAGGAGGCTTACTCTTCCTCTGTTGTCGAACTCTCTGCCTCCGGGGGGGGGGAGAGGAAACCAGACGAGTCGATCCCGAAGGGCATTGTCTCGTTTGGGGATGTAGACAAACCCGACCCCGTATATACGTGGTCTACGGGCAATTTTGTTCTTTAGTATACAGGCTTGGAAAGCCTCACATTAACAACTGGCCTTGTGCCAAATCTTGCCTTGTGAGGGGGTTGGTAAGTATAGAGAACAATAGTTAGAATACCCCCATCTCAGAAATATAGACAAAAAAAAATTATTTATGATTTGCTAGTAATATACTAATGATCCATCGTAGTTTACACCTATAAGAAAAAAAAATTTTAACAAATAAATAAAATGACTTCGGAATTAAGTTTAGATGTCTAGATAATGATCAAAAGTAAACCTTTTTGATTTCTAGTACCTTCCCCCACTATCCTCGCAGACCGCTACGATAGGTTGGTTATTTCTTTGAATTTCTAATAAATCTAAAATCTAGTTTCGAATTGTTTGACCACTCTTCCGGATTCGCCATTAATTCTTTATCACAACATTAATTTATATTTTCTATCTACTTTTTCGAGGCGGCGTCAAAAGTTTTCTCGTATTTCAGGCTTTAATTAATAGTTCAGAGTGTTTCAACGAAAGAGTTTATTCATCAAAGCATATCCCGTCATATCCAGTTGTCTGTTGTCATCGTTGTGCCAGCAATGTTATAGGTCCTTACCAGATACTTCACCGTTTGTCACTTTCCTACCGCCGTCATATAGCTCCACTGTGGATTTTCTATAAATACTTTCATGGTAATTGTTCTAATAAACTTTCCTCTGTGATTATTACTAATCTTATTTTCTTTAGTTTCTTGTAAATAGTTTTGTATGCATATTGTAAATACTCATTGGGGTTATTTTTAGAATTGTTGTTTTATTCCCTTCCCCCCACAGACCACGAATTGTAAATATGGGGACTAGTTAGTATTTTCATAGAGACAAAGAGGTATTATGGTGGTTGTAGTAAGAAAGGTACGGATGAATGTGTTGTGTAAGGAATATTGTTTCGTACGATTGGGTCAGTGCTTGCGGCTAGCTAAGTTATAGTTAAGACAGAAGAAGACCGTCCTTTCCCCAATCCGCTTTTCGGCCATGTGCCACATTTCTGTATTATACAGAATAAATATCACTTTCCTCTGTGGCAATGATTCCCAATATGGGGCGCATGCCCCACCGGTTGGGCATGATAATATTTTGGTGAGACATGCGTAGGATGTGCACCGTTCGGCTTACTATACCAAAAGAATAAGGTGGCAATTCGAGAATGAGTTATTAACAGTGAATTCTTTTCTAGCGAGCTCAAATTTCATTTTACATTATTATTTCATGATTAAAATGATCAAAGTATATTACAGAATAAGCTTCCATTCAAATATTTTATATTTCTGCCTTTCAGTTCTCTATTATATGTTTTGAAACTATATATATTTAATTGTCTTTTTGTTTTTTTTTATTTTTCTCTTTCATGGACGTCTTTAGAGACTTGTTTTGAAATCAAGTTAATGGACTTTTAAGCTTCTTTCACGTGAATTTCAGTAAAATCTTGAATATGTAAGAATTACATATTTTAGCGGGAGACACCAGAATTTTAGAAATACGAAAGTGGAGCATGGCCCAAAATCGGTCGGGAAACACTGCTCTATGGGGTTTCATTTTTAAAAGTTCTTATTTTTATTCCCCACCCCTACAGGCAAATTGTTCATATGACGGCTAATTAGTACGTCATGGAGACTTTGAGATATTATGGTGGCTGTAGTAGGAATGGTAAAGAAGAATGCGTTGTTTTGATGTCGTATATTTCGCTCAGTAATTTTGGCTTGGCAGTTTAAGATAAGACAAACTGAAGACCAGCTTCTCCAATCCTCCTTTCCTTTTGGCCTTGTGCCACATTATTGGTATTTTCAAAATAAATATTATTTTCCTCTATGATACCTAGACTTAATGAATTCAAGCGCAGTACTACATTGGTAATTAGGTCTCGTCATTTTACAGATTAAATGGGAAGATATAACCGTAAGTTCTATGCAAAATAGTTTCTTCTATCGCACTTCTTAGTTGTACAGCGCTCTTTCTGTTTCTTGCTTTCCCGTAAACTTTAATCTTTAAACTTTAAATTCAATGACAATCGTTATCTTTTTAATTCTTGTTCTTTTAATAATTTCTCTTCTTAAGTGTTTTTCTTCTTTTTTTTTCCTCGTAGCCCTAATACTCAGTAAATCCTTGTGTCTCAGTGGCTTTATTTTCTTGCTCGGAGTGAAATGCAATTTAGCTTGTTTAGAGGCAATAAATTCATTGCTTCTGTTTTTAATAGCATACATATTTTTGAACTTTTGTCCGCTCAGGAAATGAAGCGTTGCTCAGAAGATTTGTTAATCTAATGGTTCAAGATCTAGACTATAGGCAGGTTGAGGCAGCAAGCCCAGCTCCTAGATTCGTCAAGTTTGTGCTTGCTCACATTGGCAATGCATGCTGGGATATTGTAATGCTCTAGGAGTACGCGTCTTCGATTAAACAATGCTGTGTGACAGACTTTCAAAGCATAATACAATCGTTGTAGTTTATGACCATAAAAGTCAGCGTTCACTGCATAAACATTTGGGATAGGTTCAAATTTCACCCCCACCTTCGAAACTACACCAAACACCAATAATTTTTTCTTCAAAAATTTATTGCTGGTAATTTTTCTTTTTACAAAAACGTATTCCTGGAATTAAAAACTATTTTTACATTTTCATCGTGTTTTCACCCCAATTTAGGGGTTAGCTATTTTCCCTTAGCTGGGATCCTAGCAAATGCTACCACAGAGTCCCAGGGTTGACCTGGGAACGCCAGCTATTAAAAGGTGGTTCCACGGTCCTCAAAACCTCCTGATCAGAGGCCTTGCTGTTGGATGTAGTTTATCCTCTTATCCAGGACGCGGATGTAATTTATCTTCATACCCAGGACGGATAAAAATATGAATAAAAATAAACAAGCCTAAACAAGCAAAAGTGTTAGGGTACAGAATTTTTTATTAACGATTTAAAAATGGATATTTTAAAATTAAAAGGGTGAGTAAAAAGTAATTAAGTTTCTTTTATTATATAAGAAATAAAAGATACAAGCAAGCATATTTTACATCGTGATGTACAATATGTTTTTACATTACTATACCTGATAGTTTCTTAGTTTGATCTCAGAAATATAGACAGCTACTGAAGTGCTGAAACGTTGTGATACATATGGCGACAAAGATGAGGACAATAGTCCGAATAATGTAAATAATTTCGATCTTGCCTTAAATCTTCCAGCTCAAACAATCCTTCTATCACACGTCCAAAATCGAAATAAAACAATCGGACTGTGTGGCTGGCTAGTTTTCTTAATTTATTGTTAGCCGTTAGCAACATTATGGAGGATCTTTGATTAAACATTAACGATACCGCGTCTGTAGATTAAAATTTTGATTCTGTATTTGATTTTTTTTTTTTGGCTTGATCTTAATTCGATCAGTAAAGCAGCCATAAGTTGATTTTGTTTCATAATTCAATTATTTAATCGAACGATAAAGTTGTAAAACGGCGATGTATTTTAATATTTACTGAGACGAAGAAGAAAATCTGTCGTCTAAGACTTTTGTTGTTTATAGAGCGTAGCTTAATTTTAGGAACAAGTCAGCAAATACGAGGACACTCGGTGAAGATTGAACACAAAAGCAATCATCTAGGGGCCAAGACTGCTGATTATTATTCGACAATGGTGTTGTCCTTTTCGCGTAGTGGTTTTTGTTTTTCTTAGGAGCGGGGGATTGATATTTGGTTTATTTTTAACGTCATTCATCACGTATACATTGAAATCTGTTTAAACAAACACATGTACACGCACACATGCACATGCACACACATATGCACACATACACACGCGCGGCGAACACATGCACAAACACGTGCACACACACGCACAATCACATGCATACACACGCGCACACACACGTACATGCGCGCACACACGCATACACAATGACACACACACATACAAAATTCATTACATGACTTCACGTTGAGTGAGTTGCAAGTGATTCCAGCCAACGTTTGAATGTTGGAATTAAAAAGCATTTTCTTTTTCTTTTTTTACCTTGAAGTTTACCCTGTACAAGGCCCGGGAGCCACTCGATGTAGACATTTACAGAGTAAGCAGTGCAGCTTAGACGGATAGGTTGGGAAGATATTGGTTAACTCTAGACTTGAACAAGTGAAGATTGTAGTGATCGGGTAAACATCCTCATTTGAGCCGGTTCCACAGAGCAGTGGTTTTCGGATAGAAGATATTCGATTGGAACATGATTCTCCCCAAAGAAATACAGTAAAAATGAGGGTGGTTTCCTGTAATTTGATAGTGGACCATAGTCGAGAATGCCAGGACTAGTTCGTCTGCTTACCTTCAACGGAAGTAGCGATACAGCAGTGAGAGGCTTGTCACAGGCCGCACGGTAAGAGAGAGGTGGTGCGATGGAAATATTTTGTCACCCACAAGGAGGCGGAGGCATCTTTGGACTCTATCGAGACTAGAAAGTGAGGACTTGTCTGGCTTTAGAGGTATTAAAAATAACCAGACAGATTTCACCCATGAAATATCTAATTCTATGGTCCGAGTTGTGTATTTGCTGTCTAGTGGCTCACAAATTCTGTAAGTAACTGTAGTTAGGACATCAGCAGTGGACTTAGTGGATCGAAACACGTACTGCTTGTAGCCTAAGAGTCTGTTCTTATTATCTAGGCGCTCAACAACCATCTAGTTGATTATAGCATCAAAAGGCTTGCTAAGGATGCTGAGGAGACTGATATGTTTATGCTGAGAAGAATGTGAGAGCTCACCTGCGTTCTTGAAAACTAATAAAGAAAGAAAGATAAATAGCAGAAAGATCTCAACCTCACCAGCAGCAATCAGAAGGTGAGAGCGAGCCATCAGCAGCATTCAAAACATGACAGCCAGCCATCAGCAGCAGTCAAACATGACAGTCAGCCATCAGCAACAGTCAGATGAATACAGACAACCATCAGTACGGTCATATCATGATAGCCAGCCATCAGCAGCAGCAAGGTTAGATTTAAAGCTCTAAGTTTACCCCGATTGACCTATTTTTGTGGTTAATTGCGTAGGTTTGCGAATTTGGTGATATAGTGATTATGAGTTCAGTCCCTAGGCCGGACAACACGTACTTGTACAACAAGCAGTACTAAGTAAAAAAACAGACGATATGTCGAGACAAGAGCAGTACATTAAATAAAGGCTTCCGTTTGGTGTTCCTTGTAGATTACTAAGATGCAGTGCGGATAATGCAACTGCCGAAATTTTCTGATATAAACAGCAAAGACGAGGACAATGTTACGTTTACAAATAGTGTAAATAATGACTAGCTTCTCATCCCAGAAATCCATACAAAAACAAAACATCTTAATTGGAAATATTTGAAAGATTTAATAAAGAAGTTTCATAGACACAAATTTTCCATAATATTTAACAAAACATTTTTGATAGAATTTTTACTGAGGAAATATACCTATATATATATATATATATATATATATATATATATATATATATATATATATATATATATATATATATATATATGTGTGTGTGTGTGTATATAAATAAAAGAATGAACAGTAAGATATTCAGGGTTTTTAGCTTCTATTTTTGAAACATGGTTGGAACTGTGTGAAAAAAAAATATTTTAAATCAATTAATTTATAATATATATATATATATATATATATATATATATATATATATATATATATATATTATTCGTGTATTGCTTACTATATTGTACAGTAATTGTCATTTTGATAATGGCTTATGAAAGCCAGCTTAGATTGGATTAAAAAATATATATCAATATTGTGATTTTCTTTCTTCGTTTAATGATAATGTTATTAAGCTTATCAGACGTTATGAAAAGAATTTACTTAAAAATAAATAGACAACACTTCTCTATATAATTTAATGAAACATGTATGAATGACAAAATGCTGCCTAAATACACACACAATATATATATATATATATATATATATATATATATATATATATATATATACTAACCGAGTTTTCTGCACATTACTGCGTGTTACACATTTTTGTGAGAAAATGATGATTGTTATAATTTGTGGAGAAAAGTTATGCATTTCACAATTATTCAATCATCTTACCGAAGTGACCCTCATCTTCTGGTTTTCTTCTATATTTTGAATAGTAGTCATTCCCTTGTTAAAATTAAAATTTAATTTAAATCACAGGGAAAAAAGCTTTCAGCACAATGTCGTCATCAAATTGAAGGCAACCCTTAAAATTAATTTTGAAAACTGCAGAGATGTTTTAAAATGATTACAGTAAATAGTTTAAAATATCTAGGTCTTAACTATTAGTTTTATATAGATTGTTCTTTTTTAGAAATGGTTTACGCATTTCAATAACTTAGTTACCTCCCCTGACATTTGCACATGTGTCTACATGATAAAAATTAAAATTGTACAGTACATATTCTTAGCTCTTTTCACTTCACATGTGAAAATTTCATTCAATGATGAACGCAAAAATTTTTGTCTGAGAAAAAACAATTCCCTGATGATGATATTGTGCTAATGTCGAAAGTACTCGGAACAAAATGAATATGCATTAACATAGTAATTTTCTTTTTTCTCCTAATAAGGATCCTAAGAAACTTTTCAGTAATTATGAGAGGATCCTATTAAAAATGAAGTCGAGACCATACCGCTGTTGGTAAGTCAGACGACTTTTATTTTTGTCTGCCGAAATAAGCTTGTTCCTCATATGAGGTAATTTTGGATTTTATTGTGTATATATATATATATATATATATATATATATATATATATATATATATATATATATGTATGTATAGTATATTAGTGCATTAATTGCTGATGCTTACTTACATATTTATTTTATTTTACTTTATTTATTTATTAGGTTGGTGCAAAATAATGACGTAATAATGTCGTTAAAAAATACGTCAAAAAACGACATATTTACGTCATTATTTTTGCACGAACCTAATATTTTTAACCTCCCAGCCAACCCCATAAATAAAAAGGACTGATCCACTATCATTATATGCAGTATAAATATATATATATTTTTAATCATGTACCAATCTGTTTTCAAACAACACCTGAATGTGTCCCACCTTGTTTGAAAAAAAATATGGGAAAATCTGCGTCATTACGAGTTATTAGGTTGGTGCAAAAATAATGACGTATAATGTCGTTTTTTAACGTATTTTTTAACGTCAAAAAACGACAATATTACGTCATTATTTTTGCACCAACCTAATATTAACGTTGTAAGTGTTGACATTTTGATTCACATTTTGTCCTTTGCTACTGTCATCTTCGTCAAAATTTTTGTATTGTTTTGAACTTTTGTTTATGCAATGGCAGTGTCTCTACCCTGTCCCTCGAAACCCATTGCTTTAGACGTTTGATAGGCCAAAGAAGGATGTCCAGCACTAATGCCGGCATGTAAGTGCAGTACCTGGAATACATCTCCGGTAACGAACTCCTCATGACACCGTTGGAACTCGAAGCGGTGGTCAACAGTACCATCTCCCTGCAAACCACAGATGTGAAACCCCGAAAACTGATTGGCTTTAGCAAAAAGATAATGGAGAAGGCTCCCCAGAGCCTAAATCCTGCAGCTAAAATTTTAGCGAAACGTAGCAATGACAAGTGGGACATCCTGCTGGCAATAGAAAATGACGCGAAAATTTGGCGAGAAGTATCGTCTCCCTAACATCCTGAGTAGATGGGGACCCAGAAGATCAGGGTAACGCTACATTGGGTGCCCATGGATATTACTGAAAACAAGAGGGAAGGTTCTTTTCGCAGTACGGAATGTCTCCTAAGTAATAAGAAAAGTGGGTAATGTTAGTGGAGATCTTCTCGTCTTGAATATCCCCAACACGCTGATCTGCCGAGGACGAAATAAATTCATCATTGCGGATAGACGAAGACCCCAATGCTGGTCATGTGGCGCCACAGGACACTTATCAAACGAGTGTCACGGACGGAATCCGGTATCACAAGTCAAACCTTCTAGATCTAAGTAAGCAGAGAGGAATGAGATTGCCGGCAAAGCTCACGATTGCTTCGATGAATGGAAAGAAGTGATAGAGAAGGTATCAAAAAAGGGCTGTTTGAACCTAAGGTCATGTGTGTTTGGTATAATTTCAAGGTGGTGTTGAAATTTAAACCTATCCCAAATGTTGATGCTGACATTTATGCTCAACAACTGCATTGATTATATTACGGTTTGAAAGTTCACTACACAGCATTGGTCAATCGTAGACGCGTGGTCCTACAGACAGATAATGCCCCAGCATTCATTGCCAGTGTGACCAAGCACACACGTGACGAATCTAGGGAGTGTCTCAATCTGCCTATAGTCCAAACCTTGAACCATCAGATTTGCTCTGATGAAAAATATCCTCCATTAACCTTGATTTCTGTAGCACACATTTTTGGCATTCGTTGCAAAAATGCCTCAAGGTATAAGTTTGATAATTGATTCCATTCTTTTTTCAATGACTCTAAGAGCGATTTTTCATTTTTTTTTCTCTTCTCTCAAGTTCATCCCATACTAATTCTGGAAGTGGCTTCAGACTTTTGAACTGTAGTGTATATATAGGTCTGTATGTGAATTGATATGTTAATTGTTGGTGTGTATTAAATGTTATTTCATTTAGTGGCTAGATGAGATATGTTGTAAACGGAATCGATTAGCCAAGTCCAAATATTTAATTAAACTGATCGTTTCCCACTCTTGACTTTGTGAAAATTACAAATCCGTCACTTCCCCACTCCAGATATTTGAAGTCCTGATCTAGAGGCGCGTCTAACAATCTGTCTGCGACAAAATAATTTTGAATTCGAAACCGTAGAAAATGATGTAGAAGACTTACCGAAAGTATCGTGACAATTCACAGGATATGATACAGTGCGAAAACAGATCGCTTCCTTCCTTTTCAAAATAAGATAACAAATCGAAAGTTTATTTTAAAAGACACGTTAAAATTATAATTAACAGCCAAAACATTGTTTATTATCTAAATGCCCACATATATGTACATATATGCACAGATCTATGAGTGCAGCTGACACTTATAATTCACTCTGCTTGCCTCTCTGTTAGTTTACCTGTTTCAGGGTATATTTTTCTAGACATCAATCTACAGGGTGTTGCAGCAAAATCCGAAATTTGACAATAAGAAAACGAAATAGGCAATAAAAACGAAAGGTTTATAGGCTGATACCCAATAATTTGACAACTAACGTTTTTCTCTCTACTCTTTTCCAGGATGGAATATGAGCTCAGATCAGCGCTAGTAGCTTCTTTTCGTGTCGGGAAGAAGTCTGCGAAAGTGATGGCCTGGTTTGGGTTCAAGAGGACCGTGGTCATGGACATTTGAAGGAAGTGGAAGGCGTGTGAGAGCAAGGACGAGTTTACCGCCAAACGAAAGGCCCACAACGTTCATTCTTTGGCCGTTAGGACCGACGAGTTCGTCGCCGCCGTCGAGAAGACAGTCGACAATGATGGAAGCCAGAGCTACGCCAAGATCACCGCGGGCATGGGCTGTCAGAAGTCGACGATCTGACGCACGATCAAGAGGGACATTGTTTACTCCTCCTTCCGTAAATCTCACCGCATGCTCATCACGAATGCCTCCAAGGTGTTGAGGAAGGTCAAGGCGGCGGCTTTGCTGAACGAGCTCCAGCACGAGTTCACCAGGATGCTAAGGTTCTTCTCTGATGAAAAGAATTTCATATAGGACCAGACGAGCAACAGACAGAACGACAGGTGGATCCGCAATGACATCGAAGAGGTTCCCGTTGTGAAGAATAAGAAGTTTCCCTCCTCCGTCATGGTCCTTGACGTCATCTCCAGCGAGGGGAACGTCATGCCTAGGTTCTTCTTTCAACAGGACCTGAGAGTCACCGCTGAAATCTATCAGGGAGTGCTGAGGATCGTGGCGAATCCCTGGATGGACGAGATCGCTGCCGGACGCCCCTACGTCTTCCAGCAGGACTCCTCTCCTGCACACAAGGCCAAGACAACCCAGGCGTGGCTGCTCAACAATGTTCCTCAGCACTGGTCGCCGTACTTGTGGACACCCGCCTCACCCGACTGCAACCCCCTTGACTATCTTTTTCTGGGGCGGGATTGAGGCCAAGACCAACAAGCACGCCCACAACACGGTCGAATCTCTGAAGGCTGCCATCGTGAAAGCGTTCGCCGCAATGGACAAGGACATGGTCGCCAAAGCGTGTGACTCATTTCGGGCCCGCCTTGAGATGGTCGTCGCCGTCGGCGTAGATTACATTGAAAAATAATATAGTAACTCTATCTGTTGCTAAATAAACTGTCGGGTCTCTGGATATACAACTTTTGTTTTTATTGCCTATTTCGTTTTCTTTTTGTCAAGTGTCGGATTTTGCTGCAACTCCCTGTGTGTTTATTCAACTGAATTTTCTTTTGTTGTGTCATGTCTTTCCAGGACGTAGGCCATCATAGTTCTCTATTTCATCCTGTCCTTTGTAGCTCTTAATAAGTTTTGTCTTTTTCTTGTTACTCTCAAACCCTATTCTGCCATACACAGCCCACGCGTTGCATTTTTCTTGTCCCTCTTTCTCTCTACCTACTCTGTAAGTATCACATTTTCTCAACACTCCTTCCTCAAGTGGTGTCGCAGAAATTTCATCTGCCTCTTCTTCTTTGTATCTTATCCAAAACCTTGTTGCTTCTCACATATTCGGTCCTTTATATCGTTAGAATCCTCCTGTAGAACCACACCTCTGTTGCCTAGAGTCTGTTCTTCATCCTTGTGGAGATTGTCCAACATTCGCTACAGTAAAGGGCGACAGATATCACGTACCAGCTCAGTACTCTTTTCTTTGTTACCAACGATATCCACCTGTCTCGTAAGACCCTATCTAGATTTTGGAATACGTCTTTATCCATCCCAATGCCACTTCAGATTTCAGCGTCGGAACACTTCATTATAGTGTCCCCGATCTATAAATTCCATTTCAGGCTCATTTTTTTTTTACCGATGAACATGCATTCTGTTTTCTTGGAGTTTATCTTTAGTCCCTTCTTCTCGTGCTCCTTCTCTAAGTTCTGTAGAAGGTTTTGTAGTTTCCTTTCCGTGTCTACTATAAACACTGTGTCGTCTGCGTATTTTTGTAAAGATTGTAACCACCAATGATGAATTCTGGTAAGATTCCCTGTTCTCTCAGAACTGCCTCGCTAAATAGGCTGAATAAATCCGATGATAAAACACATTCAGACGCCGTTTTCTATTTTTGTATTTCTGCTGTGCTATTTTTTTAGTGATTTTCCAAGCGTAGCTTAGATGTGGCACAAGGCCAAAAGTAGGGGGCAGCCAGTGAGGATTGAACTCACTACTTCTAGCGAGACAAGCTTGCTAACCATTACACTGCCTCGAGGAGTCCTCAAGTCATTCCTGAATATGTCAATGTTACTGAGCAGCTGTAGCTGATCTTTGTGTCGTACTGTGTCGAACGCCTTTGCGTAGTCTATAAACAGAGGTGCACGTTCTGCATTTGTATTGCTCTTTCTGATAACATTAACAGCATAAATATCGCGATCCTTGTTGCGGTGTCGTTAACGAACCCGCACTGTTCTTGTCCTTTTTCTGACCTGATTCTGTTACGCGCTCTATTCATCAAAATTCGGATGATGAGTTTTCTTTCATGGCTCATTAGTCTGACTGTTCGGTGGAGTTCACATTCGTTTGCGCCCGGATCCTTGCTTTGAAAATAGATCTGCTAAGATCTTCCGGTATATCATCACTGTTGGAGATTTCATTTATTATTTCTTTAATCGTGTCTATTTCAAAATTATCTACGTTTTGTCAGCGTTTCCGTTACAATTCCGTCTGGCCCTGCTGCCTTGTTTCTGTTCAGTTTGACTAGTGCTGCTTCTACTTCGCTTTTTTCAGAATTTCAGACTCGTTGGAAATTCGGTCTATTGCCGGTTGTTCTGTTTCGTCGTGGAAGAGTTCCCCAGTATATTCGTTCCATCACTGTTATTTCCCTTATTTGCTTAGGCATATTCCCTTTGTCTGTGGTACACGATCTATTTCTGTATATTTATCTTTTACCCACTCTTCTTTAGGCTGCCTGTATTTGGTCCTTATTTCGTTGTGTGGTTTTCTGTCTTCCGTTCCGCATCTTGGCAAAATATTCTCTCTTTTTGCATTCTGTGATCCTTTCGTTTTTTCTTCTCCGTCCATTCACCTTTGGAGTGATATCATTTGCTGATGTCCCTAAATGTGCTCCTAGTATATATAGTTACGATTTCAATTTTCTCTCTCGTATCTTCTTTTCACACTGTTCATATGTTTTTTCTTTCAGATTCAAGTCGCTCAGGAGTTTGCTGTATTGCACTTTGGGTGCTTCTTCAGTTTCCGTAGCTTCACTCTTAGTTTCCATATAACCGGGCGATGGTCGCTTCCACAGTCGGCATTTGAGTACGTTTTACGGTGAAACATTCCTGTACATTTTCTTCATAGTTATGTAGTCAGTGTGGTTTTCAGTTTATCCTTCCGGGCTTCTCCATGTTCATAACAATCTCGAATGTTGTTGGATTCATGTGTTGACTATTAGCTGTTCACAGGCTGCACGTGATTGGACCTATTTTTCACAGCGTTCTTTGTGGGTTCCCAATTAAAATTTGCCAGCTATCTCTCCCTGTCTTATTAGCTGTTCAAGTCTCCCATGACAATTATGACTTCATACTGTTTGCAATACGCCTTGGCGTTGACTACCATGTAGTAAAAAGATTCGATTTCTCCTTCCTTACTTTGTGCTGACGGTGCATACAATATCATGATAGATATGTTGAAAGATTTTACATACATTTTGACTACCAGAATTCTTTCGGATAACTGATAGTATTCCAAAATGTATTTCTTGAATTATTGATCTAGTATCAATTCTACTCCTTCATCATTTTCTCTCCGCCTGTGATTGTCACTGACAAAATCTCCATTGTTTAGCCATATTTAGCGTACTCATCTCCTGTGTTATATTTTCCAGCTGGCTACTGTTGTACAACGACCAAACCTTTCATGTCCAGAGAGTTATTTTTTATTTGATGCGAGCAGTCGCTGGATGACGTCCAGTGATATCTGTCGCTCATAACGCCTTATCCGGGCAAGGGTCAGGAACGCCATGGTGTATTTTGGGATTAATATTAGAGTGGTTTTCCGTTGCCTTCTCCACGGTACTTTATGGAGACACCGCCTCTTGTTTTCGTTCTACTGGCTTGCTAACAACCCACTTCATTTGCAAGAACATGTAGTGGGGTGGCTGATTTAGTCACCAACATTCCGACAGTGGAATACTTACCCAGCACACACACACACACACACACACACACACACACACACACACACACACACATATATATATATATATATATATATATATATATAAATAAAAAAAAAAGAACAGTAAGATATATAATCCGGTGTTCTTATAGGTATTTTTTATTTTACAAAATAGTGCTCAATGTAAATTTACAGAGCATTAATATTATAATTAATTGATTTAAAATATGTTTTTTTCCGTTACACAGTTCTAACCATGTTTCAACTAATGTCTTTAATTTAATTGCAAAATTAAATTCGTGGCTTTTAGCTTCCATTTTTGAAACATGGTTAGAACTGTGTAGCGGAAAAAACATATTTTAAATCAATTAATTTATAATATATATATATATATATATATATATATATATATATATATATATATATGTTATAATAAAGAGAAAGAACAGTAAGCTATATAATCCGGTGTTCTTATTAATATTTGTATTTTTTACAAAACAGTGCTCAAGAACGGATGTCGTCATTCGTTTGACAAAGGCACCCTTACACTACCTTGGCTTAATCTCTTTTCGAAAGTAACTAATGTGTTGATGCAATTGTTGTCAGTGAAAATGAATACCCTACCGCCCCTTGTTAAAATGATTGGTTTTCCCCGTATCCATAGAAACTAATGTTATGAATGCTTATAAAACTCAGTAAATTTCAAAATAAGTTATTCTTAAATTCGCTGAAAAAAAAAAATAGGGACTTTAATCTAATTCTATAACTGAATTTGAAGATATTGCTTCTGTTTTTGAAACATGGTAATTCTTGTGTAGAGATGGAACAATATTTTTAAGTAAGTAAATTTATAATATATATATATATATATATATATATATATATATATATGTGTGTGTGTTAGAATTGGAGACAAGAAGACCCTCATACCCACACAGAGTAAGGAGGTAGAAGATTGGTAAAGTGGAGGAAGTTCTAAAATGATTAAGTTAAACTTAGTATAAATCCGATTACCCAGTATTAAAACAAGACGCGATTGAAATTAATATAAAGTTAGCAGGCCCGAAGGGGAAAACAACAGTTAAATACAGATAAAGAAAAATAAAGCCTAAAATTAGAAGTGAAAACGTATATTACATTCAGAAAGACAGACATGAACTCGTTTTCCCTTTCTTTTATAAGTGTCAATTTTCTATATTATGCCAGCGGTAAAGTACCAATAAATAGATATTATAGAGGCCTGCGGCGGACAGACCCTGGATAGAGGGTGCTTCAGCGGTTCAGTCATAATCTAATTCCACCGCTTCCGGAAATGTTTTTACAGAAAAATAATTCCGATCATTGATTCGGCAATATTGGCGCGTAGATAATGTATTTTAGTTCTCTCTCTCTCTCTCTCTCTCTCTCTCTCTCTCTCACACACACACACACACACACACACACACATATATATATATATATATATATAAATATTTGTGTGTTTAGGCAGCAATCCTTCTTTCATGGAGATTTCATTGAATACGACAGACAAGGTGCTTTCATTTACATTTTTATACAATTTCTCATGCGATCTAATAATTTTTTTCTTTTCAGATGATAAATTGTCTAAAAGTTGTCCGAATGTTCTTTTTATCCAAGCCCTTTCGGCTATACATCTAGCCATTTTCAAGGATTGAATATTTTAACTCTTAAATAAGAAATGGTTTGTTTGTATGTATATTTTATAAAATGTTTTCATTTTATAAAACACGGTCAAGATATTGTGTCCATGTTAAAAAAAAAACCCAACACTTAATAAGATTAACATTGAACATGGACACAATATCTTGACCGTGTTTTACATAAGTGTACTCTGGCTTCCATCTTCAACGTCCACCAAGAGAACGGTGAATAAGTTTAACAAAGCGGGAATAGAAGAGAAAAAAACTGTATCAGGAGGTCCCAACAGTAGGAGGGATCATTATGTTAACTGAAAGCTAAAGAGATCAATTAGAAAAAAACATCCAACTCAATTCATAAGACTTTTGGCACACGAGAGAGAAGTTTCAGCTATGACAGTCCAAATAGCAGTGAAAAAAAGACTGGAAAATGAAATCGTATGTGAAACATGTGAAGCACTTTGTTACTCCAGGACAGAAAGTTAAAAAAATTTAGAGAGGGCGAGGATCATCTTGAATAAGTTGGAAAATGATCCTGGAATGATATAAATATATATTTAAAATGTATTTCAATCCTTCATGATCTTCCGATCCTTAGCTATAATTAATTAATGATGAACATATTTTATTTATGACCAATTTCATCACGATACTTCTGGTAAGCTTGGAGAGTAATTATACATTCTTATTGCTCAAAGTAGGGTCCAATAGTGTTATAAAAGCCTCGGAGAATTCCAGTAAGCTATCTTTAATCATTTAAGATACAAGGGCTCAGAGATTAATCTAATCTAACCATTAGACAATTTTGCGTTACTTCCGTTATATTATATATATATATATATATATATATATATATATATATATATATATATATATATATATATATATATAATAATAATAATAATTATATTAATTCATCGAGTATAAAAGAATCCTTAACAGTATGCAGAAACCACTAGACCGCTGTTTTGACCTATCCCCTATCGAGTATCGAACCCGGACCATTACTATACAACGCAAGCGTCATAGCACTGGACCAAAGAGGCCCGGTAACGAAGAAGCAACTGACTAGAATCCCAAGTATTCAAACCCAAAATCAAGAGCAACGTCTTCCTTCCCTTAGTCGTTCCATCGCAGAGCATCAGCTGGGTCAAGCAAAGATATATAAGTGATAGAATTTTGTGGGGTTTAGAATAATCAATATAGTAATTCATCGAGTTACGAAGAATCCCCAACAGGACGCAGAAAGCACTTTGGTCCTACTTGGGACTCGTCAGCAATGCGCATTAACTCCCGAGTATCGAAGACGGAGGTTACGAAACAACGATATATATATATATATATCGAATCCATTACATTCACTTACGTGCTAATACCTTTGGGAATGATGTGAAACCTCTTCTCCTCCCTCCAACTATGGTTAAATAGCATGACAGATTGGGTTCTATAGCCTTGGATGGCAACTGGTCTAGGAGAAGGACAACTCTGAATTCCAAACCTGCGGAGGATCGTTTCCGGACCCTGTGGCACGTAGTTCACCAGGTCTCTGTATTCGACCCTTCAAAAGGTGTGCATGTTCATGCACGAACCCTTCACCATTCATATCAAATCAAATCTCATGTGCTGTCGTCGGGCTGTCAGTTTCCTAGGAACTGATCTGCTTGACCCTTATAAGTCGAATTCGAGGGGAGAGTCGAGTATATATATATATATATATATATATATATATATATATATATAAATTTACAAGAGGACAGAATCCAGGTAGAACTCAATGTCTAGGAGAGCAAGAATATAAAAGGCCTCAAACACTCATGTTCGATGGTTATAATTTATTACTCTGGAATCGTAATCACGATCCAAATCATCAGACCTACAAATTAAAAAAGATTCCAATGTAATAAAATATAACCATGTAATATTAATGTTTGAGCTTTTTATATATATATATATATATATATATATATATATATATATATATATATATATATATATAATCATTTTAGGATATATATGTGCTATATATTAACTTGTAATTATATGTATGTCCACGTGGGTAAGCGTTGATTTCTATAATTTTTTGTATCTTTATATGTTTGTAATTTTGCATATGCCGCGAAATGTTTCTATGCAATTTTCTTAAAATTAGCGTCTTGCGTTCTTCGAAACAAAATTACAGTCATTTTCGCTGCGATAGTGTGAACAGGTAAGTCGTCAATCAACTGCGTGTTTCTTGGTTCTCTTTTCTCGTTACCTTTTTTCAATTTTACTCTTTATTCTTGTTTTCTATTTGTTTATATTTATTTTACTAAATAAGCAGTTGAATTGAATTGATTTTTTTTTCTCTGTTATAAAAGTAAACCAAGAAAAATATCTTTGTGGATTGACCTCCATTTCACTGTTGTATATCACGTTCATTGGTTACATAATGACGTAAGTTTCAAAACAACATTTTACATAATACTAGTGAAATTTTGTTTGAGGTTTACTCACGTCAGTAATGCACACGCGAACGGAACGTTTCGGAACTAAAGTTCCGGAAATTTAGAAAATAAAATAAAGAAACGAAATATATATGGGAGACCATTACATGTTCTTTTGTTTAACAAAACAAAAAAAAACTAAATTTTATTATTCTTCTTATTAACACTATTTATATTATTCGGATTATTGTCCTCATCTTTGTCTCCATATTTATTACAACGTTTCGGCCGTTGTACGCTTAGGCCTTTTTCAGGTGGTTGGAATGTCGAATTAGTGTTAGTTGGATACTTAATGCAGAAAAAAGATTAACAGAAGTTGAACAATTGTTCAGTTTCCTCTCAAAAAAAGTATCCATCATCCTGGTGTTCAGTTGAGTCAAAACATTGACCTCTAGACAGAAATGTATATTTTATGATTGAAACAAAAAAAAGTGCATAGACCTGCTTCCACTATGGTGTGAAAAAAAGTAGGTGTTACACACTAATAAAAAAAAGGGGGGAACTAAAATGAAGTCGAAAATGCAGATATTTCAATTGAATAAAAAACATCGTCATCCTTCGAAATCATTCATCGACATTATCTTTCGACCTCCTTACGGTTGGCCAGAACTCACCTGAAAATCCTTTTCCACGCTGTTAAATCTTCTTTGTCTGTGTGCTTATAGAAATATATAAAAATTTAGATGATTAGTTCTATCAACGTAAAACTTTTAATTGCGTCTATGCTTGTCACATTTTCAATAAGACGTGAAAACATAACATTGACACTATACACACACACAGACACACACACACACACACACACACATATATATATAATTATAAATATATATATATATATAATTATAAATATATATAATTATAAATATATATATATAATTATAAATATATATATATATATATATATATATTTTAATAGAGAGCAGTTTTGTCTTAGAAGCGTTGAAGTTGACCAGCCAATTCTTGCCCCAGTTCACAATCGATTGGAGGTCCTTTTCGAGACGCACGGCCAGGTGAGTTTTGTCAGCGAGACTAGATTTGTTTTTGAGGCAGGAATAAATTGTGGTGTCATCCGCGTAGATGCCAACTTGGGAAGTTATAGCGTCAGGAAGTTCATTTATGTAGATAAGGAATAGAGTGGGGCCTAGGATGGAGCCTTGAGGAACACCTGTGTTCGTGGGATAGGAACTGGATGAGGATCCGTTGAGAACGACCTTCAATTCACGGTTTGACAGGAATGATTGTATTAGGTTATATAATCGACACGTAATGCCATAACCCTGGAGATTACGAAGAAGGCCGGCATGCCAAACCCTATCAAATGCTTTAGAGATGTCTAGTGCTACGTCACGGGCTTCCCCGTTATTTTGAAGAGCTCGGTAGACTGTTTCAGTGATGGCCGTAAGCACATCGGCTGTAGATCGGGCAAAGCGGAAACCATATTGCTTGTCTGAGAGCAGATTATGGGATGTGAGGTGGTTAACCACCTGGGTATTGATTAGGGCTTCGAAGACTTTGCCGAAGAGGGGAAGGAGACTGATAGGACGGTAGTTGGAAGGGTCAGAGGGGTCGCCTGAGTTCTTGAAGACAGGAACGATCGAAGAGGACTTCCAGCAGTCAGGAAAACAAGATTCCTTGAGGCAGTAGTTGTATAGTTTAGAAAGGGCGGGCGCCAGTTCAGGCGCGCATTTCTTCAAGACAATGGCTGGTATCCCGTCACCACCACTAACCTTGTTGCGGTCTAAATTGGAGATGACGCCCAGTACCAAAGATGGGGTTATGTTTAAGCCGCTCAATATGGCCTCAGTTCTAAGAGGAAAGTCGGGTATAGGTACACTGGAAGAGTCGAGTGTAGAGTTGAATGAAAATTTCCGAGCAAAGCATTCATCCTTGTCGGTAGAGGAGGTCAGGACTTCGAACTGGTTGAATAAAGGAGGCATAGAGGGTTTGCAATTGTTCAATACGCTCTTGCAGAGACGCCAATAATCTTTGGAGCCAAATTTGCGAGATGCAATACATTCCTTCATCCGAGCCGAAAATAGTGACTTAGCATCGTTGAGGACACGCTTACACTTGTTACGGGCGGAGGCAAAGAGACGTCCATTGCAGTCAGACATGTCGCTACAGAATAGGTGGAAGTAGTGGTTGCTATGGGCGATGGCGACTGAGCAAGCAGCGGAGAACCAGGGGGAGGAGCGCGACTTGACTCTATATTTCCTTGAGGGGATGAAAGCGTCGATTCCAGCTTTAACCCAAGAAGAGACCTCAGAAGCACATTCTTGGACGGGGAGCTTAAAGACTCAATCCCAGGGGACCTCGCAGAGGAAATCATGGAACGCGTCCCAGTCAGCTCGTTGGTAGTAGAACGAGGTTCTAGTGGTAGGAGGTTCTTTATAGGGGGTGGAGTTGAAGGAGATGTAAACAGAAAATATACATGAAAAATATACTTTTGAGGTCTGCCATATTTATCGGATAATGTGATCAATATCAGATAGAGTGCGTGTAAATATAAAAGTGAACATTGAAGCAGACTTAGATGAAACAGCCTGTCGCCTCTAAGTGTTGACTTCAATGTTCACTGATATATATATATATATATATATATATATATATATATATATATATATTATTTATTTATAAAAATTATAACATAAATATGTTATAAAATGACTAGAAAAATAACCATTTTGTTTTAACACCTCCGATGTCTTATCAAGTGATGATGCTGAATGTAAAAAAAAAAAAAAAAATTCAACACCATCACTTAAAGAGACACCGGAAACAAAATAGCTATTTTTGTAAAATTATATATATATATATATATATATATATATATATATATATATATATATATATATATATATATATATATATATACCCAAGTATATAATTAATTAAAAGCGAATTTGAGGATGAAATGGAACTAATGTCTTTAATTTAATCACAAAATTAAATTCGTAACTTTTAGCTTCCATTTTTGAAACATGGTTAGAACAGTGTAGCGAAAAAACATATTTTAAATCAATTAATTTATAATATTAATTCTCTGTAAATTTACATTGAGCACTATTTTGTAAACAAACATATCTATAAGAACACCGGATTATATATCTTGCTGTTCTTTCTTTATATATATATATATATATATATATATATATATATATATATATCTTACGTTAATTGCAAAAAACGGAGTATTCAAGAGCTGGAATTATTATATTTATTTTTATTTATATTTTGTGCTGACACCGTTTTTTGACAATAAGAAATAGTTTCTTAATAGATTTACTACTTAATGTTATTTTGTTTTGTACTATTTTATTTTGTCATAGTATACTTTATTCCTTACGTTATTAGTCTTAGTTTTATTATCAATTAATTTTGAGAAAAAAGATGGAATTTCCACATCCACTTGATTTTCCAGCCCACTTTTTTGTTTAATAAAGTTTTTAAATTTGGCGTCTCGCTAATTTAGGATTTATATTTCTCATTTCCAACCTAATTTTCCATCTTAAATGTTATTCTAACCTTAAATTCAAAATCAAATTTAAACTAACATTTCTATAAATATTTTAATTCCAATATTATTCCACCCAAACAATAATATATCTCGCTTAAACCTGAAAATTAAAAATAAAACAACAGTGTCAACCGAAAATATAAATAGAAATAAATATAATAATCTCAGCACTTGACAATTGCTTCGGTATGAAAATCAGAGTTGTGCAATGAATCTAATACATACATAGTAAAATCGACCTTGCCAGTCGAACGATCCTCTGTGGCTCGATCGGTTAATGCACGTCAGGCTAGATGACGGTTGCGTATAGGATGCAGGTTCGATTCTTGTCGAAGAACGAATATTGTCAATGAAGATTTGGACATTCTGGCTGGTAAATGTTATTAATAATAATGTTTATTATAAAACAGTGCGTTTACTTAAATATTTGTATCTATAAAAGAATGTATAAACATAAAAATGTCTTAATATATATATATATATATATATATATATATATATATATATATATATATATATATAAACATAAATGTCAATAGGAAAACTGTAGTTATCGCTGACGCGTTTCGTCCAATGTGGACTTTCTCAAAGCAAAAAATGAAATGAATTTAATTAAAGAAAGTAACTAATAATAACAAAAAACAGAATGTCCTTAGCAACTGGAGGAATTTAGAGAACGCTATTTTCATATGGTTAACTGAAAATAACGTCAGTTATTGTCATATGGAGGGGGATAAATCATATTTTAAACAACAAGAACTACGTCAGTCTTATTAAATCCCGGTGTATTTTTAAGTTCGTGTCGAAATAAGAAATTTAACTTTGATAGCCGTCGAAAAATTGATACAGAATATTAACCATATGACACTAAATTGGTGTTATATAAAGAATGATGTTTTAATTTGAAATTAAAAAAAAGGGCTGAAAATGGTGTTTTATAAAAAATTGTAATATATATATATATATATATATATATAAAACGTTAGGTTCTTGCTTGAAAACAAAAAAAATTATACTTAAAAATAATGTATATTAAAACATTAAAAATAAGTTATATTTAGTTGATTTATATTAAATTTAAGTAAGAGTAAATTTAAGTATATATATATATATATATATATATATATATATATAGATGTGTGTGTATATGTGCGTATGTTTGTGTATGTGAGTGTACGTTCGTGTGTTCAAACTTAGAGGGACAGATAGTGTAAAAAAAATATATATATAAAAGCTTATGTTCCTACTTAAAGAAATAATATATATAAAAAAATACGATATATTTAAAAATTAAAAATAATGCATACTTAGATAATTATATTAAATTTAAGTATGAGTAAATTTATATATATATATCTATATATATATATATATATATATATATATATATATATATATATATTCATTTGTGTGTGTGCGCGTGTGTGTGTGTGCGTGTGTTCAACCTTAGACTGACAGATAATTTTCAGATATATATAAAAGTTAGGTTCCTCTTTAAATGAATAAATTATACTTAAATATAAGATATATTTAAAAGCTTAAAATAAGTCATGTTTAGATAATTTATAGTGAATTTAAGTAAGAGTAAATTTACACACACGCACACACACACATATATATATATAAATGTGTGTGTGTGTTTGTCTGTGTGTGCTCAACCTTAGATATATATATATATATGTGGAAGAGTTGAACAAGATAGCGAGATAGATTGAGATTTCTTGATTAAACGTTACGCCATTTTTTATTCATGTCACATAATCAGGAAATAATGAAAGTTTTTAATTTCAAGCATACAGACAGTGTGTAGATGAGGCGCTTCCTAATCGTGATCTGGCAAATAACTATCGGAAGTTGGTGGGTGATAATCTGTCTGAAAAATATATGACATTGGACTCATTGTAATCATTTGAAAAGCGCTTGATTTCCAACCGTGTTGTAAACGGTTACAATAAGACTGTTCTCCTGACTTGGCCCACACCCGACAAATGGACGCATTTTTCTTATCAAAAATCCTTTGGGAAAAAATTACCAATCAGTGCATGAACGGGACGATAGATAAAGTAGATATTAATTTTTATAACGGAAAAATCTCGCGACGTCATACAAAAAAAAAAAGAAAAATATGTCGAGACATCGTGAACTTTATTAACCAAGTCAAAAGGCCTTTTAAAAGCTTTAATATATATATATATATATATATATATATATATATATATATATATATATATATATATATATATACAAATAAATAAAACAAACGTCGCTTTCAATCATATTTATTGTCGACAGCAATCGGATTATAAATCAAATTCGCTATAGAAAAGGACTTAATCAACGACAGTAACTTCATAATAGCTTGAAAACTCTCCAAAAGTAAGACGTCACCATGACAGTATGATTTACTTAAACGAAGCAGGAATTAAAACAATTCGTGTAATTGAAGCTTAGGAGAAGATTGACAGAGAGAAATTCATAAAAAGTAATTACCCTAGTTTGTTGTAATGCAAGCAAAAAGTGTATTGATATTGGGTGGAGGAGAAACACCTAACCGATTTCTCTCCCAGCAACTACTAGGTACAGAAAGAAAAGTAACGGGAAATAACAAAATCACATTGTCTCAGAAACCACAGAAACTTGAGAAACAAAAAATGCACACGGTACTGTCTTCACAAGACACCGTGTCTTGCCAGTGCTGACTGCTGTTTTTCTCGCTGCTTTTTTTTTTCTTTTTTTTTTTTTTGCATGAAACATCTTGCAAAGACCTGGATATCAACAAGTGGCAGAGAGGCCTGTATCTGGATATGCCAAACTGTCCCGCTGCTAACGCGAAAAAACCGATGTAACTGGTGTTAAAAATATGTCTCCATGCTATCCGAGGATTATTTGGCGCCTGAAACTGATGCGCGTTCGCCATATAGATATGAAAGGCTAAAAGCATAGATAGTAAAACCTAAACATATAGATAAGAAAGGTTAAACGCATAGATATGAAAGGCTAAACGCATAGATTTGAAAAGCTAAACGCATAGATATGAAAAGCTAAACGTATAGATATGAAAGTTTAAACGCATAGATATGATGGCTAAACGCATAGATATGAAAGTCTAAACGCATAGATTTGAAAAGCTAAACGTATAGATATGAAAAGCTAAACGCATAGATATGAAAGTCTAAACGCATAAATACGTTAAGCTAAAAGTGAAGATATGAAAGTCTAAACGTATAGATATGAAAGGCCAAACGCATAGATATGAAAGGCTAAACACATAGATATGAAAGGCTAAACACATAGCTTTGAAAGGCTAAACGCATAGATATGAAAAGTTAAACGTATAGATATGAATGGCTAAACGTATAAATATGAAAGGCTAATCTGAAAATGAAGTAAAATCTACTGTCAAATGAGGCAGAGAATGGCTTGTTAATTTTAATATCTCCCAAAATGAAACTCCTGTGTATTAAACACTTGAGACATTCTGTTTTGCTTTCTATCAGTATGGATGATGCTAACCTCCAAGAAGGTGACTTATTGTGCCTTCACGGACTAATTTTTTCAGATGGCATGATGTAGAAAGATTATATTAAATCATTTGCTAGGTCGGTTGCTAGGAAAGTTGTTTCACTATGTCAAGAGTGACATTTTTCTCCCTCCCAAGTATCTATCTTATTTAGTTATGTGGCTACCATTCGTCCATGATTTGAATATTGCTGCTACATATGGTCTGGTGCTCCTGCTGTATACTTAGAGATTCTTGATCAAATCCAAAATATTTTTCGTTGATGTTGAGTAAAAACACAACTTGATGTGTGTCTCAACAAGCCATCTAAAGATGGTATTTGAGAACAGTGGAACTAATGGATGGTTAGCGGAGAAAAGCCATTCAGGCTACATTAATAGCTTACCGAAAACACAGCACCAACTGATGAGATATTGTGGTAGTACTCCGGCTGTCATATCAGTTATTCTCTACTGACATGAAATGGAAAAATTATATTGAATCATTTGCTAGGTCTGCTGCCAGGAAGGTTGCTACACTGTTTTACTATCGTAATGCGAATTCGGATTTCAGTGTCGCATTTTCCGTCCTGTGTTCAAATATTTAAAATTCCTCACTTGTTTGATTTTATTATCTCCAGTTCAAAATAAGCATCTAGGGCTTTTGTTCCTGCTGACAAACCTTTGTCTTGATATTGTTACGCTGTCAGTTAAATATATAGATTTAATAAGTTAAGGTAATTCAAATATTCAAAGATCCTGTTTTCTTTTAATTGATGATTTGATTTTTGTTTGCGTTTTATCTATAAAGTCTTTACTCATTTTTACGTACCATTTTACATCTGATATTTTTCGCTGTAATGAAGTGGAAAGATTAGATTGAATCAATTGCTATGTCTGCTGCTAAGGAAGTTGGATTTGAGTGTCGCACTTTCTGTTCTCTGTTCAAAGTCTTCCCTGATATTTAAACTTGTTTGATTTTGATATCTCAAGTTTGTAGTTCACGTCTTGTTATTTTTCTCTTATTGACAACATGTCGCCTCCTTTTTTCGATGATGATGAACAAACCCACAACTGGATGTGTGTCTTAACAAGCCATTTTAAAGATAGCATTTGAGAACAGTGGAAGGAGTGAATGATTAGCAGGGGAAAATCATTCAGGCTACTGTAATACTCAACTAAAAACGCAACACCAACTCATAAGGTATTGCAGATTGTGGTAGTTCTCCGGCTGTCACACCAGCCATTCTCTGCTGATATGAAGAGGAAAGATTATATTGAATCCTTTCCTTGGTCTGCTGCTAAGAAAGTTGCTTCACTCTTTCGTTCTTGACTATATTCCTCTTCAGAATCTATCTTACATATTTATAAGTCCTTGCTTTGAATATTGCTATATATCTAGAGATTGTTGATACAATCCAAATAAAAGTTTGCAATGTTATTCAACCGGTAGTTTCAGGCTGTCATGTCAGCCATTCTCTGCTGACATGATGTGGAAAGATTATATAAAATCAATTGCTAGGTCGGCTGCTAGGAAAGTTCTCTATGTCGAGAGTGATATTTTTCTCTCTCCCCAATATCTATCTTACATAGTTATGTGGCTACTATTTGCCAATTCTTCGAAAATCCGTGCTACATATGGTCTGGTGCTCCTGCTATATACTTAGTGATTCTTGATCAAATCCAGAATAGTTTCTGCAATGTTATTGGTACTGACTTAGCATCCAAGCCTCAGTCAATTTCCAACTGCTGTAATATAGATTCCGTGAGCCGTTTCTATAAAGACTTTCATAGTAATTGTTCTGATTAACTTTTGTCTATGACATCTAAATTTTATGAATTTAAGCGAAGTACAGTTTTCATCATTTTACGGTCGAAATAGCTAGATAGAACCGTAAGCTCTATGGTATCATTTTCTTTTCTCGCACTTCTCGCTTGTAGAACTCTCTTCCAGTTTCTTGTTTCTCAGACCATTGATCTTCAAGAATATAAATTTAATGTCAATCATTATCTTCTGGCTTTTCGTTTTCTTTTTTTTAATGTTTTCTCTCCTTAATAGTGGTTTTCTTTTCCTTATTCTTTCACACTCAGTAACCCCTTGTGTCTTAGTGGCTTTATTGCCTTACTTGGAGTGAAATGATAAAAAAATGTTCAATAATAATAATAGTAACAATAATAAAATCGAACCATTACTGCTTCTTCCCCAAAAGGTCTCTCTTTGCCTTAGTCACCTTGTTCGCGAATGCTAATCTTAGAGATCCTGACATTTTCGAATTATCAAATCTAGAAGTGGTGCCAACACTTTGCCCTATAGTTTACATTATTTGGTAAGAGTCGTTCAGTGAGCTTACGGCCAAATCATTGAAACGCAGGTTTCTGTGCGATTACCGATGTTAAGCAACGTCAAGAGTGGCCAGTACCCAGATGGTTTCGACTCGGGAATACCAGGGGCAGTAAGTTTGGATGTACGGCTGATGTAATGGATAATGGCTGGGAATTGTTAATCGGAGAGCTGAGTTCCAAATCCAGTTGGGTTCGTTATATTCACTTACGCATCAATATCCTGTCTGATTCTAACCTCCAACTCATTGCACCTAATTTGTCATATGATTTCAAATGACATGAACTGGAATGATTATATTTAATTAATAGCTAGGAAACACGGTTCACGATGCTGTGCTAGGCTTATTTTCTCGACACATTTATACGTCTATTACTTATATGTGTAACGAATATTAATGCCCCAAAAAGTGGAGATTGCAATCAAGTGGAAAAGGTAGATATTACAATTGAATAAAAAGATATCATTATTATCATCATCCTTAGACATCATTCTTCGACATCCCTACGGCTTGTCAGAACTCAACTGACAATCATTTTCTACACTATTAAGTCCTCATTGTGTGTTTGTTTATATATATAAAAGTAGATGATTGATTCTATCAATGTGAAATTTTTAATTAATTATATTTCTTAAAGCATGCATACATACATAATACATACACACACACACACACATATATATATATATATATATATATATATATATATATATATATAAATAGCTCTGTTTTTCTTACACCATAGTAGATGTATATTTACTTCTATACGATCGCGCGCTCGTATACCTAATTATATTTACCCGTTTGATTATATATATATATATATATATATATATATATATATATAGTACATGAAATAAATCTGTTAGTATATAATGCAAAAGGATCCTTGTGATAAAAAATATTAAAACAGTTCCAGAAAAAGAACTCAATGTATTTATTATAACAACGATAATGAATACTCTTACACAAGAAAATCCCAAATTACCTCATATGAGGTTCGGGATAAATCCTATAAATCCATATATATCGTACATGAAATAAATCCGTTAGTATATAATGCAAAAGGATCCTTGTGATAAAAAATATTAAAACAGTTCCAGAAAAAAGAACTCAATGTGTTTATATATAATGCAAAAGAAAATCCCAAATTACCTCATATGAGGTTCGGGATAAATCCTATAAATCCATATATATCGTACATGAAATAAATCCGTTAGTATATAATGCAAAAGGATCCTTGTGATAAAAAATATTAAAACAGTTCCAGAAAAAGAACTCAATGTATTTATTATAACAACGATAATGAATACTCTTACACAAGAAAATCCCAAATTACCTCATATGAGGTTCTTAAAAAAAATATATAAATTAAATCCTCATATGAGGTTCAGTTCCAAAAAAGAACTCAATATTTATTATAAAACCATATATAAATTACCTCATATGAGGTTCAGGACATGAAAAATAAATCCGTTAGTATATAATGCAAAAGGATCCTTGTGATAAAAAATATTAAAACAGTTCCAGAAAAAAGAACTCAATGTATTTATTTATTATAACAACGATACAACGATAATGAATACCTCATATGACACAAGAAAATCCCAAAAAAAGACCAATGTATTTATTATATATGAGGTAAATCCTATAAATCCATATATATCGGAAATAAATAATGCAAAAGGATCCTTGTGATAAAAAAAGAACTCATCCATATATATCGTAAATCCATATATATCGTATGAAATAAATCCGTTAGTATATAATGCAAAAGGATCCTTGTGATAAAAAATATTAAAACAGTTCCAGAAAAGAACTCAATGTATTTTATTAATAACAACGATAAATGAATAAATTATAATTCCACAAAAATAAATCCGAAAAATGCAAAAGGATCCCAAATTAAAACCTCATATTTATTATAAGAACGATAATGAGGTTCGGGATAAATCCTATAAATCCATATATATCGTACATGAAATAAATCCGTTAGTATATAATGCAAAAGGATCCTTGTGATAAAAAATATAAATTAAAACAGTTCCAGAAAAAAAATATATTAAAACAGTTCCAAAAAGAACTCAATGTATTTATTATAACAACGATAATGAATACTCTTACACAAGAAAATCCCAAATTACCTCATTGAGGTTCGGGATTTAAATGTAATGAAATAAATCCGTTAGTATATAATGCAAAAGGATCCTTGTGATAAAAATATTAAAACAGTTCAGAAAAAGAACTCAATGTATTTATTATAACAACGATAATGAATAACACAAAAAAATTACCTCAAAGGTTCAATAAATCTTAAATCCATATAATCGTACATGAAATAAAACCGAGAATAATGCAAAAGGATCCTTCAGTTCCAGAAAAAAGAACTTGAACATGAAATTACCTCATATGAAAAAATTAAAATTATTTTTAATAATATGTGATAAAAATATTAAAACAATTCCAGAAAAGAACTCAATGTATTTATTATAACAACGATAATGAAATCCTAAATCCACTTTACCTGAAGACGGTCGCGAGACCAGAAACAAATTACAATATGAGGTTCGTAGTAAAATAAATCCGTTAGTATACAATAAAAAAGGATCCTTGTGAAAAAATATTAAAACAAAAAAAGCATAATTTTTTTAAATCTAATAAATCCACATTATTTAACCAAAATACGTTTACGGCACCTCTATATATCTTCTTTTTAATATACATATTTTTCTCTCCGTCGTTGGAACCACTACAACATATTTCTTTTAACATATATATATATATATATATATATATATATATATATATATATATATATATATATATATATATATATATATATATATATATATATATATATATATGTGTGTGTGTGTGTGTGTGTGTGTGTGTGTGTGTGTGTGTTCAACTATATACAGATGATCTAAAAAAATATATTTTAGATTCCTACTTAAAGAAATTATATTTAAAAAATAAGATATATTTAAGAGATTAAAATAAGTCATACTTAGATAACTATATTAAATTTATAAGAGGAAATATATATATATATATATATATATATATATATATATATATATATATATATATATATTAAAAAGAAAGGTGCCAATAAAAACGTTTTTTGGTTGTAATGTGGATTTATTTAGAAAAAAATATTATGATTTGTTTTACATAATTTACTACGACACGTGTTTCAGTCTCGCGACCGTCTTCAGGTAAAAGTGGAGATTTCACATTATTATTTTGAAAGAAAATTCATTGCCAACACACAAACAGAGAATGTCTCATATATCGAGAATTTTCAAAACATGAAGAAAAATTAATTATTTTAATAATATGGAAATAAAGAAGACGGTCGCGAGACCAGAAACACGTGTCGTAAAATTATGTAAAACAAAGCATAATATTTTTCTAAATAAATCCACATTAGACCAAAAACGTTTGCGGCACCTCTCTTCTTTTAATATACATACTTTTCTCTCGTTGGAACCACTACAACATATTTCTTTTATATATATATATATATATATATATATATATATATACAGATGTAGTTGATTCTATCGACACATACTTGACAAAATGTAAAGAGGGAATCTGCAATATCATCTTAGACCTGTCATTCTATGATGTATTTTCTTCTGGTAATTTTTCTGATTTTTTTCAACAAGTTTTCTTTATCGCTATCTAGTTTCACGAATTTAAACACCGTACTAGATTAGCAGGTTGATCTGATAATTTAATTTCTGGAGTAGGCTAATAGTTTTTTTTTTTTTTCTCGCACCTTTAGCGTAAATTATCAATCTAGCGCGTTTGATATTAATGTCAGTATTTATGAAAATATAAATAAGGTATCATCTCAAACAGGTGCACGTGCTAAAAGTAACGTTTATATTTTATAGGAAATAACGTTGAATAAAAAAAGACTATTTAGACATTGCTGAGTTTACATTTCTCATACGATGAAACATAAATGAAGTTGGCATCCGTAGACTGAATAAAGGGTTCAGTCTTGAAATCCTTGTAGGTTACCCGGATCGAAAAGCAATTCATAATTTGGTGACATTAATTATTTGTTTAATCCCTGGGACTATTTAAACTATTTACATTGTTTGGACTGTTGTCCTCATTTTTGTTGTCATATATATGACGCTTCGGCCGTTGTACGCTCTGGCCTTCTTCAGGTGATTGGAAACATGTGGACGAAATAAAGGGTTTATGAGGGGGGAGGATCAAAATTCCAGTCAGCTGAAGAAGGCTGGAGTGTAAAACGGCTGAAACGTCGTTAATTTAGCCTTCATCAGAGATCAGGCCGAAAAATTGTAAATAGTCGCTTAATTTCTGTCTGAATTTCGGAGATGTGTATTTATCATTGTTTACATTCGGACTATTGTCCTCATGTTTGTTGTTGTTGTTTCGTTTCGACCGTTGTGCCAACCCACCACACACACACCCCGGCGTTCAGCAGGTGAAAACCGATCTGGACAAGGAATTCAGAACCTAAACTTTTATTTAATTTACGGAGTAGACTCTTCTCGTTCCACTGTACATCTTAAGGGATCTCTTCTACAGCAAAATGTCCCACTGAAAAATTGCCTCGTGGATTAAGTCGTTGGTTTCCTAATTTGGCAATAAAATAAAATAAAAATAAGTACTAGACTAGATATCGCTAGTTATGAAAGGAGAAACGAGAACAGTCTTTCATCGTAGATTGAATAAAGTGTTTCAGTTCGGAATTCCCTGTAGGGTACGCGATCGAAATGCAGAAGTCCTACGCACAAGGCGAAACGTGTGCGTACACGCGGTCAAAAACTCCCCGTTACACACCGCAATCATGGGCCCGGGCTCTTGTCTTCATCCCAGACGTGACTCTGTCCGTAGGCATAGACGCGTCTGTGTTCCTCTCCGCCCGAAGGCAGAGAGGTCGAAAAGAATAGTATTGGCATACTCAGGGGGTTGGCGAATTTTGTATTTACCCAAGTCCTACCCATATTGCGGAATGTGGCATAAACCCGTTTTTTAACGTGCGTTTTTCCAAGCGCGTACGCTCGGGCAAAAATTCCCCGTAGACTCCGTATACACTGGCTCAGGTGACTGTATAACACCGCCAGACGAGGCTTTGTCCGTAAGCATAGCCTCGTCTGAGTTCCTCTCCGCCCGAAGGCAAAGAGGTCGAAAAGCATAGTATTAGCATACTCAGATGGTTGGCAAATTTAATATTTACCGAAGTCGTTCCGACATGGCGGAATGAGGCATAAACCCGTTTTTTAACGTGCGTTTTTTCAGAGCGCGTACACTCGACCAAAATTTCCCGGTAGACGCCGTATACACGGGATCAGGTGGCTTTCTAACACCACCAGACGAGACGAGACTCTGCCAGTAAGTATAGCCTCGTCTGAGTTCCTCTCCGCCATGTCAGAAATGTTGACGTATTAGAATTAGAATAGTAGTAAACTTAAATCTTCAAGACTTGATCTCAGTCAAAGATGTAAATTAAGTACTTACTGGTTTCAGAACTGATAAACCAGAAGCATTTAGCTTTTCCAATGTTGTAGAATATTTGTAGCAACGTCATATTTCTTTACATTTTTTTTGTTTATTAGCTGTTGAATTATTGTTGTTCTTTTCCCACCGTTTCGACCACTGAGCCCATGGCTTTCATCAGGTGTATATCGATCTTGGTAACCTACAGGGAATTTTAAACTGAATTTTTCGTTAAATTTATTGTGGCCTATTATACTTATTCCATTGTCCATCTCTAGAGATATCGTCTGAAGTGATTTGTTATATGGGACAATAGCCGAGTGAAATAATACTTTTTTTTTCTTTAATTTGGTGACATAGTAATAGTGATTTCAATAGCTGGATATGGTATTTGGTACTCACGGCGACACCAAGAACTACTACCTGAGAAGTATTAAAAAATAAATATACGAGCATTTATATTTTAAATTTTTTGATACTCTATCCTCAACAATTACCTTTCTGAGAATGCAATAGTAACAAATAATTTCAAATAGAAACCATTGATTTAAAAGAACATTTTGTTTTACAAGTAGATATGCAGTTAAGTTAAAGCCAATAGTGTGCATATAAATTACAGGAATAAACTTAAACCACCTTTCAATCCGAGTAACCGACAGGGAATTCAGAAACGATAAATTTATTCAGTATACGGGATTAAACTTTTCTCATTCCACTGACTATATCTAAGGATACCGTCTACAGCAAATTCTCCTACAATATAAATTATCCAGCGGATTGCAGCGTTAGGCCAAGAATTTGGTGACATATTAATTGTTAGTTCATTCCTGGGCCGAGTAGTGTACCGACGTATATTCAATCAAACGTTCAGTCCAGACTCCCTGTACGTTACACAGAGTGATAGACACCCGAGGAAGGATAGAGGACACAATGAACAAATATGAGGACAATGGTTTGCAAATGAAATACGTAAATAAAGATAATTCCTCATCTCAGAAAATGTTGAAAGAAAATATCGAAAGGAGTACTGAACTTTCTCAGCTCGACTGAGATCGCATTCTAAAATATTGAAAGGAGTACTGATATTTCTTAGCGCGACTAAGAACGGATTCTAAAATATTGAAAGGAGTACTGATCTTTCTCAGCTCGACTAAGGACGCATTTTAAAATATTGAAAAGAGTACTGATCTTTCTCAGCTCGACTGAGAACGCATTTTAAAATATTGAAAGGAGTACTGATCTTTCTCAGCTCGACTGAGAACGCATTTTAAAATATTGAAAGGAGTACTGATCTTTCTCAGCTCGACTAAGGACGCATTTTAAAATATTGAAAAGAGTACTGATCTTTCTCAGCTCGACTGAGAACGCATTTTAAAATATTGAAAGGAGTACTGATCTTTCTCAGCTCGACTGAGAACGCATTTTAAAATATTGAAAGGAGTACTGATCTTTCTCAGCTCGACTAAGGACGCATTTTAAAATATTGAAAAGAGTACTGATCTTTCTCAGCTCGACTGAGAACGCATTTTAAAATATTGAAAGGAGTACTGATCTTTCTCAGCTCGACTAAGGACGCATTTTAAAATATTGAAAAAGAGTACTGATCTTTCAGCTCGACTGAGAACGCATTTTAAAATATTGAAAGGAGTACTGATCTTTCTCAGCTCGACTGAGAACGCATTTTAAAATATTGAAAGGAGTACTGAACTTTCTCAGCTCGACTGAGAACGCATTTTAAAATATAGAAAGGAGTACTGATCTTTCTCAGCTCGACTAAGGACGCATTTTAAAATATTGAAAGGAGTACTGAACTTTCTTAGTTCGACAGAGAACGCATTCTAAAATATTGAAAGGAGTACTGATCTTTCTCAGCTCGACTAAGGACGCATTTTAAAATATTGAAAAGAGTACTGATCTTTCTCAGCTCGACTGAGAACGCATTTTAAAATATTGAAAGGAGTACTGAACTTTCTTAGTTCGACAGAGATCGCATTCTAAAATATTGAAAGGAGTACTGATCTTTCTCAGCTCGACTAAGGACGCATTTTAAAATATTGAAAAGAGTACTGATCTTTCTCAGCTCGACTGAGAACGCATTTTAAAATATTGAAAGGAGTACTGAACTTTCTTAGTTCGACAGAGAACGCATTCTAAAATATTGAAAGGAGTACTGAACTTTCTCAGCTCGACTCAAGACGTATACTAAATTAAATGCTGAGTTTTCTCAAGATGCAAAATTCAGTGACAGACATATATTTTTGTATCATGTTATTCATTATAATTGTAGATTGTGTTGGATCAGAATAACTGCGTGATAGACGACCTTTAATATAAGCTTTTCAAACGATAATGAGGAGCAAGGTACGCACGCAATTATTAACCATGACAGTCCTCTTTGATTTAGTAGCAGGCGTCTTCACAATTCATTCATTGTTATTATCTCAAAAAAGTCTAAGTACGACGATATTAATTGTCAGTTGGATGAGGCGTTCGTGCGGAAAATATCTGAAATATTTCTAGCCCTAAAGTTAAATGAAAGGAGAAAAAGGAAAGAAAAAACACCAAGAGTTGTAATAATAGACGCGGAAATTGCTTTAAAAGAGAATTAGGAAAAAAAAAACTGTACATACATGCAATAGACATAATAATAATAATAATAATAATAATAATAATAATAATAAGTGCCTCCTTATTGATATGGCAGTTCCTGCTGACTGCAATGTATCTTTGAAGATATTCAAAAAGCAGTCAAAATACAAGGACCTTGAAATAGAAATTTCGAAAATGTGGCATATGGGAACATCAACAATCCCTGTTGTAGTTGGAGCCCTAGGACTTGTTGGAAAAGATTGCAGTAGACTAATTGAAGGGATTCCTGGAAGTCCATGCCTCAAGGAGATACAAAAAAATTTTTTCTGACAAGTACAGCCCACACCTTACGAAGGGCTTTATCTATGTAATTTTTTTTTTTTTTTTTTTTTTTTTTTGTCAGTGGAAATGTCATGATGTCATTTCTAACCTTAGGTCCCTAGGTGGGACCCGGAAAGAAATGTGTAAACGCCAGAAATCAAATAAAATAAAATAATAATAATAATACCAGTAAGGTTTAATAAGCCTGATAATACCTGTAGAAGAAATCCGTGAAGTAATTTGTTACTCAGCATTGTTTGGCTTCCCGTCATTAATTAAATAAAGAGCTGTAATTAAGTTAAGCAGTAATTGATAGTGGCTCGGATTGGGGAATCGAGTAGACGTGTTCGATTTCCAGTCGAATCTATTACATTCACATAAGTTTTTTTACCATGGGAAAGGTAAGCATCCTCTACAATCGCCAGCTATGAGGAAATAGTTGGACTGAACGGATTCTATAGGCTTGGATCGCAACTGCTCTACCGCAGAAAGAAATGGCAAACTGCTGCTGGAAAAAGCTGCCTCGTCAGTCATTATTTAGATTATTCGGACTATTGTCCTCATCTTTGTCGCCATATTTATTACGTTTCAGCCGTTGTACTGCTTCATGATAGTAGTATTCACTTAAAAAAAAAACAATGCTTAAAATCAAATTGATCAATTCATACGTTTTCTACAACAAAAACATGACAATAGTCCGAATATAAATAGTGTAAGTAATGATAACTTCTCAGATATTTAGACAGAAAATAAACGACTATTTACATTGTTCCAACTGTTTTCCTCATCTTTCTTTTCATTGTAACACCCCTTGTGAGCTCCGTACAATTTCTCCGGCGGTCGTTCTCCACGCTGTGATGTTGCCGGGGGCTGGTTGAAAAAGTCGAAGTCTCAAGCTGGGGGCACAAGATAAGGCATTGAAGGAACGAACTTCCACAACTTAGATGAGTTTAATCAAGCTTTATTTCGTCCAGACTTAGTCTTGCCGTTGGGGTAGGCGATGTGACACTCAGCTCTAACTCTAACTAATGGAGATCAAATGCCGAACCGACCGACTCAGACGAACGGAGTTTCACTTCTTCAGTGTGCCTGACACACGTGGCTACTTCAAGCACACACCCGGCTGAACTGCCAGGCTCGGAAAAAAATCACTCGTATTTATATTGAACTAATCGGAAGTCCCTAGACCACCGGGTGAAAACAAAAGATAAGCATTGGCGACTGTAAGTTAAAAATTTCAAGGTACTTAAATTTTGCTTTCTTTGATGTGTAAAAATCCCTGTCTGTAATCGGCCTCCCACGATGTATTTTCCAGGATTTTTAAATCTTTTTATCTTAACAAATCTTCGTGTGAAGGCCGTCGGATGTTTTTATGGCCCTTTTCTTTTTTTATTGCCTGGACAAAGGGAAAATTCTGTTATCTTTTCTTTATTTCCTTGTGTTGCCGAGATACAGTAAAGAAGGTTTTTTTGACCTGGTCATTTAAAATCTATTTCCTAAACGTTTATCTTTTATCACATCTAATCACTTAGTCAAATATTTTATTGGATGACTGGTAGGATTTAACAGTAATCTGATGCCCTTTTCTCTTCCACAAATTTACTTATAAAAGAAAAAGCGTTTATTTATTTATTTTTTCCTTTTCTTTTTCCCTTAGTACTTTTGTTAAACGAAACACATGTTTTTAAACTATTTTTCTATTCTTAACCGTTTTCTATTCTTAATTTATTAAAATAAAATACATATTTTACAAATCAACTTTAATAGACGCCTAGTTATCGTGTCACATCATATTAATGACGTTTTGGCCAATGTACGCTCATGCTTTCTTCTTGTCTTTTTATTTTCGGACCAAACCATTGCAATGTATTTAAAGCTATAAAATATTCTCGGAATTTTGAGAATAATAATGGTTTAGTGATGCAAGGCCTACTAAATAACCAATTGGGTATGACGAGAGTGATTTATCCCTTTCCTGAGGAGATTTGCGAGTAAAAATTGTGTGTCATTATGCATTATAACACCCGCACTTAAAAGCTTACAACACCTGCTATAATTAAGCGGTCATCCAGGCTCGACGTTGCTTAACTTTGGCGATCGCCCAACGTAGTGAGGACGTCAGCTTTGAAATTCTAAACATGCTTCTTTCACCGTAAAGAAACAAACCGATCAACAACGGAAACCTGCACGTGACAAAAGACACTCTTGATGTCGGCTACGCATTTGCCTTGCTACAAATTAATAAGGATAAAATCCTTTGTTGTGTTAATAGTTCGGGTAGCTAAAAAAAAAAAAAAAAAATAAAGAAATATGACGTTTGCTACAGATTTTCTACTATGTTACACGGAGGATGGCAAAAGTACGTACTTTTGCCTTATCCAGTTTGGAATTACTGATAAGCCAATTTCATTCTTTGACGGAGTTCAAAAGCTTTGGTTCTATACAGAACTGGCTAAAAGAACGCCTTCTTTTAGAAGTAGATAATCTGATTATTTATCTACGAGGAGACACTGCCAGGCCCAGCGTATCAAAAGTCAAGAACCAACGTATCAATATGCGCAACCTACAGAAAATAGTGAACTGAAACTTTTGATTTAATCTACGGGGTACACTGACCCGCCCGGTTTGGTTTATTTTGCTTTACGGCATATCAAATTCAATGGGTTATTTAATGCCGACAAGATTTTTAGGATAGATTCGTATGAATAGAGTATATATTCTTGGGTTTAGATTGGTTTGGTTTATTTTGTTTTACGGCATATCAACATCAATGGGTTATTTAATGCCGACAAGTTTTAGGATAGATTCGTATGAATAGAGTATGTATTCTTTGGTTTGGTTTATTTTGTTTTATGGCATAGCAACCTCAATGGGTTATTTAATGCCGACAACATTTTTGGGATAGATTCGTATAAATAGAATATGTATTCTTTGGTTTAGATTGGTTTGGTTTACTTTTTTTTCAACTTCAATGGGTTATTTAATGCTGACAAAAAATTTTATTGCTGGTAATTTTTTCTTTTGTCAAAAATCTGTTTCTGATATTATTTTTCCTTCAAAATTGTATTGCTGGTAATAATTTTTTTTTCAAAAAAGTATTACTGGTAATAGTTAACTTTTCCCCTAGCTGGGGCCCTAATTGGTGCTACCACCCTGGGTCAGGGTGCACCTGGGAACAGCAGCAATTAAGAGGTGGTTCCATGCTCCTCAAAACCTGATCAGAGGCCTTGCTGTTGGACTTAGTTTAACGTCTTACCCAGGACGACTGGCCGGTCCGGGGATTGAACCAACGTATCAAGGGCCAAGAAGCAACATATCAATCTGGCAGCTAAAATATAAAACAAACGAAATATGACGTTGCTAAAATAATAAGAGGCCGCTATATCCAGCCGATAGACAGAATGAAGAATCATACTCATTAATGGAATGGAAAGGATGAAAATAAATAATGGATTGGGAAAATCAAAAGATGACGAAGCCAAGATGAAAACAGGGACAAAAACAAACATGGATGATAACAAAAAAATAAAAAAAAAAAATACCGAGAACAGACCGGAAACAACACTTATTCTCATTATCTAGGAAAACATAATAATGTCTAATACAAGTAGATAATCAAAATTACTTATAGGGAATTTTGAAGTGAACCATTGATCTAATCTACGTGGGTATACTTTTCTTGTTTCACTGTCTATATCTTGGGATATCATCTACAGTGAATTATCGTACGAGACAACAGCCTAGGGAATTAATACATTGGTTGCGTATAGTCGGACAAAAATTCCCCGTAGACTCCGCATAGATGGTGTCAGGTGGCTCTACCATTCCTGGCGAGATTCTGCTCGTAGGCGTAGCCTCGTCTGAATTCCTCTCCGTCAGAAGTCAGAGATGTCGACAAGTAGGGTATTAGCAAACTCAGATTTTTGGTCAACTCTTCAACAGTTTTAATCTCATTCTAATATGGAAACTGAGTATTTACTAGTTTCACACCTGATAACCCAGAAGTATTTAGTTTTTCCAGTTTTGTAAAAAAAAAAATTCTAGCAACGTCATATCTGTTTTGTTTTGTTTTTTGTTTTGTTTTTTAACTGCTGAACAATTATTGTTTTCCCACCGTTTCGACCGATGTGCTCCCGGCCTTCATCAGGTGTATGTCGATGTGAGTTACCTACAGGGAATTTCGACCTTAAAATTTGATGTGGGGATAGACTGTTCTTGTTCCACTGCCTATATCTAGGGATATCGTCTACAGAGAATTTTCGGACGGGACAATAGCCTAGTTAATTAATACGTTTTATTCTTGAATTCGTTGACATAGTAATTTTAAGTTCAATCTCAGGGACGAGCTGTCTGTATATGTTACTCACTGGACATCTGCTACTAGTAACTGATCAATATTAAAAAAGATAACTATATAAAAATTTATATTTTAAAATATTTTTTGTTACTGATTTCTCAAGCATTATGTTTTTCAAAGTGCAGTGGCAACAAATAATTGCAAATAGACATTCTTATGTAGTTATCTTATTTAATATTTGTTATATAGGGATAAAGTGTCGCTGCCGACACCGGAGTTTGAACATAGATCGCCTGTGAGCAAACACAGTCGATCCCATTATTGAATTAAGTAGACCATGTGACCATAGAGGAAACGCATATAAGTAGGAACTCGCGTGACATCTAAATTATAGTCATTTTTAGGGGCACCTCGAGGTGGTGTAATGGTTAGCAAGCTTGTCTCGCTAATAACAATTACATATGAGTAGTGAGTTCGATCCTCACTGGGTGCCCCTTACTTTCGGCCTTGTGCCACATCCAAGCTTCGCTTGGAAAATCAATATAGTCATTTTTAGTGCAACCTATATTACTATACGGACCACCATTTATAGTCTATCCTCCATTACTATAAGGACCGCTATTCTCTACTCTATCCACTATACAATTTCTCTATTCGGTGGTGACTATTCAAGCGAGTATTATCGAGCAAGTACTATTAGAGCGAGTGATATTCGAAGGCATCTGACACCAGTATTGTTCAACGGTGTTACTATAGTTGTATCTGCTATTACAAAGTCTCTACTACAACAAGCATTACGAAAGTGACAAGTAGTATTAGTTGACATTACAAAAGTGTCAACAAGTGTTCATTGACATCACAGAAAATATTTCTATGTCGAGTGTTCAAAGGAGTTGACTCGATAAAGTATTGGCAAAAAGAACTTCTTTTCCAAGTAGGTATGCAATTAAGTCAAAGTCATTACTCTGCATATAAATAATACGAATAAACATAAAAGTGTTACTATATCATCCAGTCTACATTTCCTACTACAGTATGCTTTCTACCGCGCAAACAATTATACCGTCACTACACCTCACCTCTCGTTCCGTCCACCTACGATCTACCACGATGAATTCTACCATCACTTCATCTCACCTCTCGTGTGTCCTGTCCACATAAAAGGAAGAAAATGGAATTGAAACACTTTATTAAATCTACGGTGATAGACTTCACGCTTCACTGGCCATGTTTAGGGATATATCGTCTAGTTCTTGTGTTTATTTTATTTTATTGCTCGCTCTGTTTGCACTGAGCTCGAGTACACACTACGTGTCTTAGGGATTGAACTAACAATTAATGTCACCAAATTGTAGGACCAACGTTATAATCAACAATACTAACTTTCAGTAGGACATTTTTGATGTAGAAGATATCCTGAGACATCGGCAATGGAACGAGAATAGACTAACCGCTTGATTAAATAGAAGGTTCAATTTTGAGTTCCTTCCAATAAACGCCGGTGTGTGTGTGTGTGTGTGTGTGTGTGTGTGTGTGTGTGTGTGTGTGTGTGTGGTGCATAACAACGGCCGAAACGGTGTGATAACTACAGCAACAAAGATGAGGACAATAGTCCGAATGTAAATAATGTAAATAATGATAACGCCTCATCTCCGAATTTTAGACAGAAAATAAGCGACTATTTATATTGTTAGGACTGGAGTTCTGACCTTTGTTATCATATTAACGTTTCGACCGTTTTACTCTTCTGCCTTCAGGTAATTGGAATTTCGAATCGAACCCTTTATTTCTTCCTCCTGGTTCCAATCAAGTGAAGAAGGCCAGAGCGTACAAGAATGTGACATTAAACAATCCAAATGTAAATAGTTACAGTACCTCATTGCAAAAATATAGACAGAATTTGAATGTGCATATGGAAATAAAGATGTGGAGAACGGTCCGAACGATGTAAATAGTGTAAATAGTTACGATACCTCATCTCAGAAATATAGACAGATGCTAAAGAAGATGAGCTAACAACAGCCGAAACCTCGTGAATATAACAATAAAGATGAGGATAACAGTCTGAACGATGTAAATAGTGTAAATAGTTACAATACATAATCTCAGAAATATATACAGATGCTCAATAATCCTGGAGCGTAGAACGGCCGAAACCTCCTGAATATGACAATAAAGATGAAGACAACAGTCAAAATAATATAAATAGTGTAAATAGTTACAATACCTCATTTCAGAAATATAGACAGATCCTGAAGTAGACTGGAGCAAACAACCGCCGAAACGTCGTGAATATGACAATAAAGATGAAGACAACAGTCCAAATAATATAAGTAGTGTAAATAGTTACAATACCTCATTTCAGAAATATAGACAGATGTTGAATATGAATATGGCAGTAAAGATTAGAATAAATTACCGAACAATTTAGATAGTGTAAAGAGTTACAATACCTAATTTCAGAAATATAAACAGATGGAAAATATGGGATTAGGGATAGGGGGTGTCCTTTTCCAATACAGACAGTGCGCCATAGCTTGGACTATTGACGGAACCTCGTCTTCTGACCCATGTTTTAATTCCTGTACTCTCAATATTGGCCATGTTCCATATGATAGTAAACGTAATACGAATAATGAATATCAACATTTTTCTCTTCGCTTTTTACTAGTGGCATTTACAGATGAAAACGGTAATGTGTTATTTTTTTTTATTTTCATTATATAAGAATTTTTTTTTATTTTCATTAAATAAGAATTTTTTTTATTTTTATTTTCATTATATAAAAATATTTTTTTTAATTGAAACTACCTGAAGGAAGGTTTAGTTACATTTTAATTAAACGCATAGCGTATCGGAAGAAAATTAAGATCAAAACCAGTGAACGTGAATAAACTCGACACGACACAAAGTTGAGATAATTAATGATAACAATTTATTTTTTCTCATTAATGAACGTTTGCAAAACGAGGTGCTGTGGTTAACGAGTAATCTTAAAAGATTATACACCTGGCTTTATTCTGCCATTGCTTCGTGAATATAATTTTTTTTTTTTACATAGCTTATCACATGATCTAGGTGATTGTCTAGGTGACATTCTGTGGCCTCATTAATAAAAAAAATCGTTTTCTTCCATGTGCCATATCGGTTTCTGGTCTGGTTCTCCACAAGTATATGTTCAGTGATAGTTTCCTTTATATTTCAACACCTTCCACTTTGTTTTTCACGGAATTGTTTTTTTTTTTAAGGTTTATCATCCTCTCTGCATATTCGCTTTCTCCCCTCTGGTGGTGGTGACGATATCTGTGAAAGCCCAGCCTACCCCTGAAGAGTTGCGAGAAGTCAGAGAGGAGTATAGGTGGCCGATGTCGTTGTGCGAGTCGGACCCTCCTGATATCATGTCGCAGATCCTCTTCATGCTGATGGCTTGAGTCGGAAGTTTCAGCCACTGATCACATGGTCCTCGGATTTGTAGCAACGGTTTCCCAGGTCTAAGGGTCGATGTTGGCCCGTGTCAGGAATATTATTCTAATGATCCTTGGGACTTCGTTTTCGGCCCCCGTGTAACCTCCTGTCAATGGCGAGCTTTCCAAACACAATACGTGCGAGTCTACTCAAACGGAATCTGAACGTGTTACTTTTCGAGCGGAGGCGATCTTGAAGTATGGTGGCCTCGACATCTTATCGATATAAGATGACACTGTGTTTGTGGAAGACACAGGTTAACTATAGGACCACCTATACAAGGAACTGAAAATAAACTCGTAACACTCAACTGCAAAAATCAGAATGTATAGTTGACACTAACTAAAAACTCCAGATGATAACTCCGAATCAAAGATATCAACGCGTGCATAAATTTAAATATCTGGAAAGGGTCTTAAAAGGAGGAGGGAAACGTGTCAGTGAAATCCGAATGAACATTGGGATAATAAAGGACGCATTTCAAAAGTTATGCAAAGTATTTTAAAACAGTAAAATAATGGTGATGCAGTATTATTCCCCATAGAAAGCGCCTATTAAAAATGCAGTAAGTCCAGAAAAAAACTGAGACAGCCGTTGAAAACAGTTGACGACTGATGTGACTGAAAATTTCAGGAAGAATTTCAGCACATTTCACCAGTTCACACTTCGGAAGCTACCCTTTCTATAGCACAATAATTGTTACCAATATATAATTTATTTATACACATCAACTCCAGTTCAAAAGTTTGAAGATACTCCTAGAATTAGCTTGGAATGAACTTGACAGTAAAGTGAAAAAAAAAGGTAAAAATTCTCTTAGAGTCATTGGAAAAAGAATGGAATCAATTCTTTCTTTCTTTTTATGTACCATATCCTTTCAAGACGTAATCGATCATGGCTCTCCATCCCCACTCTCCCTTGCAGCTCTCAACAAATTCCTTCCTTCCCTGCTAACTTCTCCAGAACACATATTTAAAAAAAGACCATATACAGCTCATAATTATTAAAAACAAGGACCATCACATTCATCGAGTGATTTACAGGTTAATAAAACTTTAAAATTTTGTTCGCGAAGTGATTTCTCCATTTTATATCATTAACTTTACTAATCTACTTTTTGTATGAATGATTCATTGTTATATATATATATATATATATATATATAAAAGTGAACATAGAAGTCAACACTTAGAGGCGACAGTCTGTTTCATGCTATATGCAATCGTCAGGCCACATATGTTGTTATTTTCCTCGGCTATTTATATATATGCGGGTTAGTGGTGCATTGTGGGTATTCTATTATGGCGGTTATTTTACCGGAAGTCGTTTGTTTATTTATTTAGGTCAAATTATATTGCTTGTTTTTTATTTTTTTGTTTCTCATTTTATTTATTTATTTATTTATTTATTAACGTAGTAAGAATACCCATTAATGTAACTGCAATTAAAATAGGCCACATATGCTGTTATTTTCCTCGGCTATTTATATATATGCGGGTTGCATATATATAAATAGCCGAGGAAAATAACGGCATATGTGGCCTGACGATTGCATATAGCATAAAACAGACTGTCGCCTCTAAGTGTTGACTTCGATGTTCACTTTTATATTTAAACACGCTCTATCTCTGATATTGAGCACTTTATTCCATAAATATAGCACACCTTAAGACTATATTTCTTTATATATATATATATATATATATATATATATATATATATATATATATATATATATATTGACACAGAATGGGAGAGGAGAGATTCTGGGTATATGATTGTTCATAAAAGTCTATTATAAACTATTGTTTTGATTAATGGTACCTGGCATGTGTGGAAGAGATGAAGAAAGCGTGATAGGTAAGTTGTTTACTAAACTTTGTATATATTGTTTTAGAGCGGTCTAAATAATGATCTGTTCGACGCTACCTAATTACCTTGCCCCGGGCAGGAACTGATCTTTCCAGTTTGAAATCGCCGGAAGATGCGTGAAACGGATTAATGAAAAAAAACAAATAAATAAGCGAACGAGTCGGAAGTAATTATTGAAATTTATCAAGCTTCCATCGCGAGGAACTGACTTGTAATATTAGTCGTCGTCTAGTGGAGTAGTGGAAGCTGTATAATTTCCTTAAAGATAACGAGATTTGAGGCAAATAATAAAAGGCAAAAGACTAGACATATGAAAAAGATTTTAAACTGTAAATGTATTCTCTCTCTCTCTCTCTATATATATATATATATATATATATATATATATATATATATATATATATATCAGAGAGAGAGAGAAAAGACAGAGAAGGTAATAAATCCTTTGGTATATAATCTAAGTAGATGCTTGTAATATCAAACATTAAACCTTATCCCAAAAAGAGTTCAATGTATTTATTATTAGAGAGAAAATAATTAATGCACAGTAAAATCCCAAATTACCTTATATGGGGAATTATCTAATTTCGGCAGACGAAAATATGTTTTCTAGTATCAACCCCAGTGTGGACTGCGTTCGTGTCAGATATATATATATATATATATATATATATATATATATATATATATATATATATATATATATATATATATATAAGAAATAACAGTAAGACCTTCCACTTTTGAAACATGGTTAGAACTGTGTAGCGGAAAAAACATATTTTAAATCAATTAATTTATAAAATATATATATATATATATATATATATATATATATATATATATATAAGAAATAACAGTAAGACCTTCCACTTTTGAAACATGGTTAGAACTGTGTAGCGGAAAAACATATTTTAAATTTAAATAATATATATATATATATATATATATATATATATATATATATATATATATATATACAGTGACACGCATAAGTATTGGATACATGTTATTTTCTGTTATAACTCTAGTTTATGTTCGCCATTTTGCCTGATATATGGTAATTAATATCGCGTAAAGTTGTTGGATTCAACCATGAGTTTTTAATTTTTCTTCAACATACAACTAAAACAACTTTACGAGATAATAATTACCAAATATCAGGCAAAATGGCGGACATAAACTAGAGTTATAACAGAAAATAACATGTATCCAATACTTATGCGTGTCATTGTATATATATATATATATATATATATATATATATATATATATATATATATATATATATGCACCACCCATTCCAGTAATAATATGAGCACAGGATTTATTTTAAAAAATATTAGTAGATAACAATATGGTGATTGTTGTTGGGTTCATCACCCTTTCCCTTCATTGCGTATCATCAACAAATTTTTATATATAGAATATATAGAATTTTATGCTCATTTAATTTTTATGTCATGGGGATGTTTTATTGTAGGTCCCCTGAGAGTATTGCGGTATTATGGTATATGGAGGATTGAATGATGATGGATAAGTTCTTTTGGTGGATGTGCAAATTGTCATAAGTAAATAGATCGTCAATCTGATTAGCTAGCTATAAGATAGTAAGTGACGACCAGCCTCGAATCATTTCCCCCTTTTAGCCCTTCGGCTCAAATTGTATTTTATTTACAATAAATGTCGACACCTGCTGTAGTTTGAGCTGTAAGGGATGGGTTTCGCCAGGTCTACTTGACCAAGACATGCTGCACAGGGATGGATACGTTTTCCTGCTTTCACTATCAGTGTTACTAGTACCAAATAACCCATTACTACCAACTGCATTGTCGAGTTATTAGCGACTAAATATTGCAGCATGGGCTCCATAGCTGCGTATACAGCCAGTAGAATGATGCCAGGAATCGTTGAGCGGAGAAATTCCTAAACTAGTGAGAATAGCCAGAGTAGATGGCTCCCATAATAAAATCAATAGCCATATTTCCATGAGGAAGAGGGGGCTCGAAGTCCCCTAAGAGTATTGCGGTATTGTGGTATATGGAGGATTGAACGATGATGGATGAGTTTTTCTGGTGGATATGCAAATTGTAATGAGTAAATAGATCGTGAATCTGATTAGCTAGCTATAAGATAGTAAGTGACGACAAGCCACAATCTTTTCCCCCTTTTAAGTCTTGGGCCAAAATTGTAATTTATTTACATTAAATCCCGACATCAAAAACATTTCTCTTTTATTGTTTGCCTTGATAAAATCGGAAGACGAAACGCGTTGGCAAGAACTAAGTTTTTTTCTAATTGTCATTCTTATAACGATATTTATGTCATGGGGATGTGGTTTTGTAGGTCCCCTAAGAGTATTGCGGTATACGGAGGATTGAATGATGATGGGTGAGTTCTTATGGTGGATGTGCAAAATGAAATGAGTGAATGGGTCGTGAATCTGATTAGCTAGGTATAATATAGTAAGTAACGACCAGCCATTTTCGGCCTATTTTCGGCTTTGTTCCAGAATTGTATTTTATATGTAATAAATTAAGATAACAATTGGGTGATTTTCTCAAAGTAGCCAAAATGACAGAGGGGGTATTTAAAAAAATTCATTATCCAAATTGCTAAATGTGGCAGTTAAGAATGAATATAATGTAGAATAAAGTACCTTATTTTTGCTCGACAGTAAGTAACAAGAGGAAGAGTGGATAGGTTTGCCTCTCGTCCTGGTCACATTCCTCCCTAGTCTTTTGAACAGTAGTAGAGTTTTATCACTTTTTTTTGGGGGGGGGACAGTGAAGAGTCTTCCGGTTCCTTCTGAAGTCCGCTTCAACTCTATGCTCGTAAAATAATTCCACACAATAACCCTCTACCTTGAGTTGGTCTTGAATTGGGCGAACATAAAGATTTTTTTTTTTAAATTAATGGAAAAAGTTCCTCCCCGCTTCCACCATGACTGTCTTCTCTTACATATCCGTAATATTCAGCATCCCATTTCATATTTTTTTTAGGTTACTGCAAAACACTTTGTAGGCTTTGTTTTTATGAAGACCAAATTCAAGTGTTTGTCGAAAGGCTTTTCACATGAATGTACTCTCAGTCCAACTTTTTGGTCATTTTTTCAAAGTTTCGACTAAACTGTTTGATGTCCATGTTAAAATTGGTAAACTTTTAAAAATTTATTTTTTTTATATTCCGAGTACTTTCGACACTCAGAACAGTCACTATCAAGAACTACGTGTTTAGTGTTTGATAAAGTTTACAACTTAAATGAGAATCCGCTGAGTTTCCATATCAAATTATGAAACGCTATCAGCTTTTTTGCGATATTTCTTTGAGCTTCGATATATACAACATTCAAGATTATAGTGAAAGACCAGTGTTAATAAATTTGGTCGATATTTGAGGCTTCTTTAAGAAGACTATCGGAAAGAAAAAAAATTGATATTTAGGATTCCTTTTTGAGGTCAATATATAGAACTTTTAGAGATTCGCTCTTTGTAACACTTGCTCCTACTTGGAAAGCCCAGATTTACTAAGATTTTTTGCCGTTGAAAACTGTCTTTGAAAACTCACCTGTAATAAATTTTGAAATTTTTTCGTCATTTAGAAACACAGCAGTAATAAAATTCACATCTCGTTATATTGGAATTTAGACATACAGAGAAATCTCGTTTTACATGTCGCAGTACAATCAAATTTGAAATTAAAATCACGTAAAAAAAAATGTATACAACACAACGATCGACTCAGAAACTATTCCGTTCGGTAATGTAGTTCGAGAACCGAAATTTAGTTCGATAACCGAGGCATTTTCATCTTGAATTTTCTGTTCGAAAACCGATTTATTCGACATTTGAGACGTTCGAGAACCGAGGTTGCTCTGTACTTTCGAGAAACCAATTTTTGTAGTTTTATATTTCCGACTTTTGGAACAAATTAAAAAAATCTTGGGGCTACTTCATTTTAAAATTGACCATAACCTTTGACATTCAGTAATACTTGACCATAACCTTTGATATTCAGTAATACTTGACCATAAACTTTGACATTCATTATACTTATATCTGTCTCTATAGAAATCCTGGCGATCCTAAATATATTATTTCGGTCATAATCTTTGAGAAATCAATGCAAATTCTGTTTTAATTCCTCAATTTACTATTTGGGATAACTCCACGAATTCTACTCGAGACTGCCTTTTGATTTTGTCTAAAGACAGAATACAGAAGTTTCTCTAACTTGAGGCCCGACTAACATCAGTTTTCTTTATTTTTGTTCATTTGTTTTGATATTTTACTTTTGGGGGTTTATCCCCTCCCACCTCATTGTGTATCATTTGTAGATTTTTATATATAGAATTTTATGTCCATTACATTTTTATGTCATGGGATGATGTTTTTCTTTTATTATTTCTCCTAATTAAAGTCGTCTACTTCTCTTTAACTCTGTGTAACCTGCTAGTGGTTTTATCGTCATGCCTGGTGTGAAATGATTAAAATTAACAAATCAGTTTAGATTATTTACATTGTTTGAAGATTTTATCATCATCTTCATTGCCATATTCACAGCGTTTCGGTCGTTGTACGCTTCGGTCTTCTTCAGGTGATTGGTATTTCGAACCGAACCCTTTGCTTCGTTCACCGGGGTAGATTTTTCTAGTTCCAGATCACAGCAGTGGTGAATCAAAAACTTGGAGATTTGAGTTAAAAGGAAGCAACTGAGACATCCGGAAGAGGCACGGCACGTGGAACTAGAACAATGATCCGGAAGAGGCATGGCACGTGGAATGCATAATCAACGTTAATGAATGTAAGGCCATGGCGATATAGGGTTATATTTGGAAGGTCTACCGTTAGAAAACTTTGAATTTCTTTTCAATAGAAATAAATCTGGAGCCAAACGGAAACTCCGATTCGGAATGGCTAAAAATAATTACTGCCGTTCTAATTGGGTACTTCGAATCCGCCCCATAAATTTGCCAAAACACCAATAATCAAAAAAAATTTAAAAAAATCTCGATTGGTCAGAATTCCAATATAGGATTGACTAAAAATATCTAATTTGAGTAGACACAAATAGTGTTTCAATCATGCTGGAGTTACGCTAGAACGCTCTCCGCTGGACTCATCAGTCTGATATCATAGCGGACCAAGGCTTTCTTGTGAGCAATATTTACGCATAAAACGAGACTTACGACCACATGATACTGAAACACCGGATCCAGTATGACCCCTGTAGTTAAGAAACGTCAGTTCTTAAATGAGTGACAGTTTTGGAATACCAGGAGCTGTAAACTTGCATGTGCGGGTGGAGTAATTACACAGAATTGTTAATCGGAGAGACGAGTTCTAATTCCCGTAACATACGTTATATTCACTTGTGCGTCAATAACATTGGAAAGACATGGAACCACTTCTCCTCCTCCTGGCTATGGATTACTTTTAACAGTTGTGTTTCTAAAGCATTACTGCAAAAAATCATTACATTCTAAAAGAATTTTCTGGCTTTAAATGACATTCAAAGGGTTAATAACACGTAGAAAATGAATCAATCAGTCAATGTTTATTCTAATACTATTTTGGCTTGTTTTGAAAGCTCAAAGCTACTAAATGTTGCATTCATGTACGTATTTATTTTAAAGAAACATTTAAAGTCTCAGTGTAGCTAGAGTTTGTGTTGCGGTATTTATTAAAAAGTATTTATTATACAGAATTTATTATGCCGTATTTAAGATACAGTAATTATTATACAGTATTTATTATACCTTATCTATTATGCAGTATTTATTATACAGAATTTATTATGTCGTATTTATGATACAATAGTTATTATGAAGTATTTATTACACTTTATTTATTATGCAGTATTTATTTATTATGCCGAATTTATTATGCTGTATTTGAGATACAGTAATTATTATACAATATTTATTATACCTTATTTATTATGCAGTATTTGTTATACAGAATTTATTATGCCATATTTAAGATACAGTAATTATTGTACAGTATTTATTATGAGGTATTTATTATACCATATTTATTATGCTGTATTTATTATTATTCTGAACGTTCTTTTTTTAGTACCCGACATTGATTTGCTATGACTGCTTTTTTTATTTTCCTAAACACTGAAATAAAAGTAAATTAAATATAAAAAATGATAGGTACTCAAGCAAGCGTGAACCCAAATACTGACGTTATAATAATAAAAAATAATGTTGAATTTAAAAAATCCCTTTAACTTGTTAATATGGGCCAATATCTGAAAATCAGACGCAACTAAAATTTTAATTGGGGTTTTTGTAAGATTTCTAATTAATTTTCGAGACCCAGTGATTCTAAACTTACAATTATTATCCTTTTGTATTTTGGATATAATTTGTATGCTTTTTATGTTTCTATGTGTGTACTTCTGATGGACGTTCTTTGTTGTGGTTGAGAGTCTCTCAGAACGATGTCATCGGGAGTTCTAAACTCCTCGTAGTGCCACCCTTTTGTGGCAACGTCGAAGACTAGAACCCCAATATCGCCAAAGGTGAAACAAGCGGATGACCGGTGGATGAAGAGGGCTACGCATGATGGACATACTAGAGAAGACGCTATTCGAAATTATAACAATTCATCGGCAGTCCGTTGTAGCTTCATAACTGGATTCTGAATGTCTAATATATGCCGCAGAAGAAGGTCATGAAATCGAGTGCGTGGGTCACCTCCTGGCAAACAGAGGCCCACCTTTTCTTTCATCATCTACCAAATTTTGCAAAGCCAAAACGTCAAGAGGGAATGGATGACAGGAACAGGTTCGGGGAAAACTGTAATCTTCTAGTCCCGAAGCTGAACGTTGGCGGCGAATTTAGCCTTCGACGACGTCATCATACAAAAAGAGATCAGCAAAGAAGAATTGGTTTGGTTTGTTTTACGGCATATCAAACTCAATGCGTTATTTAATGCCGAAATGATTTTTATTGCTGGTAATATTTTTGTTCAAATATGTATGGCTGATAATATGTTTTTTTCAAAAATGTATTGCTGGTAATAATCTATGGCTGGTAATATTTTTTTTTTTTAATTTCATTACTGTTAATAATTTTCTACAAAAGTGTTGAAACTTGACTAATGAATGGAATAATAATACAACACAAAATGTACTTAGAACAAAATGTATTGAAACAAGAAAGTGTACACAATATTTACATATAGTCTTTTGTATATTCTTGGGAAGACCGTTCCTGAAGAATGTGTTGACTGAGTCGCAGTCGGGCAGAGTCTCTGGATTGAATCTCTTGATTCCTTCCCCCGTCTTCCCGATACCAACCATATTTATATGGTCGGTACTCCACTATGCAAATTAGGTGGATCCTACCACATCAAAAAGATATATTGCTGGTATTAGAACCTATTTTCATACTTTTTGATCCCAGTTTAAGTTTAACTATTAGCCCATAGCTGGGACCTTAACAGGTGCTACCACCCTAGGTCAGGATGGACCTAGTAACATCATCAATTAAGAGGTAGTTCATTCTCCTCAAAATCTCCTGATCAGAGGTATTGCTGTCGGATGCAGTTTATCGTCTTACCTCGGACGCTAATGTAATTTATC